>JAUMJL010001724.1:0-205873 GCA_033558185.1 Dromococcyx pavoninus
GGGGAGTCAGGCGGCCCGGGCCGCACGTAGCGCATGGCGAGGGCGCGAAGGGCGGCGCGACCTTCAGGGCCGTGACGTCACCGCGGCGCGTGCGCACTGAGCCCCGCGTGGCTGCCGAGCGGGAGGGAGCTGTGCTCTGAGAGGCATAGGGTGGGACAATCTTAAGAGTCATAGATTCCTAGTGTGATAGACTCACAGCATCGTAAAATCACAGAATTGTGGAACCACATAGCCTTAGAATTGTAGAATCGTAGAAACATAGAATCGTTGAATTGTAGAGGCATAGAATCATAGAATAGAATCATAGACTCTGAGACTCATAGAATCATAGAATCATAGAATAGAATCATAGACTCTGAGACTCATAGAATCATAGAACCTTAGAATCGCAGAATCATAGAGTCGTAGATTCAGAATTGTAGAATTATAGCATCATAGAAACTTAGAATCACAGAATCATAAAATCATAGAATAGTAGAATCATAGAATCGCTTGGTTGGAAAAGACCTTTGATATCATAGAATCCAGCCACACCTATTCACTGCTAAACCAGATCCCTAAGTGCTTCATCCACGCGTCTTTTGAACCCCTCCAGGGATGGTGACCCAACCACCTCCCTGGGTACCTGACTACCCTTTCAGTGAAGAAATTTTTCCTGATGTCCAATCTGAGCTTCCAATCTGGTGCAACTTGTGGCCATTTCCTCTCGTCCTATCACCTGTCACTTGGGAGAAGAGACCAGCACCTATCTCACGACAACCTCCTCTCACGTAGTTGCAAACAGTGATGAGGTCTCCCCTCAGCCTTCTCTTCTCCAGGCTAAACAACTCCAATTACCTCAGCCGCTCCTCACAAGACTTGTGCTTCAGGCCCTTCAGCAGCTTCATTACCCTTTTCTGGACACGCTCCAGCACCTCAATGTTCTTCATGTAGTGAGAGGCTTGAACTAGACGTGGTATTCCAGGTGTGACCTAACCAGTGCCGAGCACAGGCCAAGATGCCATTGGCCTTCTTGGTCACCTGGGTCGCTGGTGGCTTATGTTCAGCCAACTGTCAACCAACACCCCCAGGTCTTTTTCTGCCAGGCAGCTTTCCAGCCACTCTTCCCCAAGTCTGTAACGCCGCATGGGATTGTTGTGTCCCAAGTACAGGAGTCGGCACTTGGCCTTGCGATACAAGAAGTGGTTGTTATTACAGAGTGTGGAATATTTTGACTTAAGTAGAGTTGGTTTTCTGTAAACTGGTTCTCTAACTAACTTCAGTTAGATGATATCTAGGTGGCTGTATTTTCAGAAGTTAAACAGACACAGACTGTTCTTCTGATAGTATGGTTTTTTTTAAATAGTGCTGTTCCCAGACAATACTTCTTCCATTATCTAAGAAAGTAAGGTCGGACAGAGAACTAGCTTCAAAGCTGTAATGAGCAGACTTCGCTGTTGTGAAGTTCATAATAAAATTAAGATTAGTCCTTGGAAAGCAGTAATATGCATGAGATTGCTGGGAGAATTTATACATCTGCATGTAAGCGATCAGCCCTTGTCTTATTGCATGATTGATGGAAATCATTCCCTCATGCGCCCAGTGCTGAAATAAAAGATGTTTTCACAGAACAAGTCTTAAGAGAGTTTATTTGCTGGCAGTTTCGGTATCAGTTGAACCTCGTCTTACTGGTCTCAGCCCATGGATCCAACCTGTCCAGATCCCTCTGCAGAGCACCCCTGTCCTCAAGCAGACCAGCCCTTCCACCCAGGTTAGTGTCACTCGTCTGCTTGCCCAGGGAGCACTCAAATCTCCTCGCCCACATCATTGATACGGAACAGCAGTGACCCCCCACGAGCCCCAGCCTTCACTCGGGCGCCTTCTCCCCATGCAGGGGGATGTCAGACGCGCCTGCCGCCCCCACGGCCCCTATATCTCCCATCCAAGCCCCAAACGGGTGCGACCCTGCTTAGTTTCCCGGACACCACCAAACCCCTACTCAATTTCCTCAACGCCACTCCCGGCCGACAGAGGGCGACGGTGCCCTCACTTAAGATGGCGGCGGGCGCCGGAAGCGGAAGTAGGGGCGTGGCGTGAGTGCACGCCGAGCTGGTTCCAGCATGGCGCGGAGCGGACGGCTTCGCTCGGGCGCAGCCGCCAAGCTGAAGCGGTGGCGGAAGGGCCACAGCAGCGACTGCAACCCTGAGACCCGACAGCACCGCCTAGCTGCCCGCAGCCGCTTCTGCAGCCGCCCCGCGGGTGAGGGCAGGGACCCCCGGTGCGGGCAGGGAGGGACCCCAGTTGGGAGGGAGACGGAGCCCCCGGTGCGGGCAGCTGCCAGTCTGTTTACGGCCCTTCCCGTCGGGAGCCGCGAGTCTGCGGGGCGAACCGGTGGCTTCCCAGTTCCCGTGAGGACAGGAGAGCCCGGATCTATCAGCCCTCGAGCTGCAACCCTGGGAGCTGGAAGCAAAAACTGGAGAGAGAACCAAGCCCATAGCGGCATAGCGATTGTGCCTTCGATTGCGTCGATTGTGCCTTCGATTGCGTCGATTGTGCCTTCGATTGCGTCGATTGTGCCTTCGATTGCGTCGATTGTGCCTTCGACTGCGTCGATTGTGCCTTCGACTGCGTCGATTGTGCCTTCGACTGCGTCGATTGTGCCTTCGACTGCGTCGATTGTGCCTTCGACTGCGTCGATTGTGCCTTCGATTGCGTCGATTGTGCCTTCGATTGCGTCGATTGTGCCTTCGATTGCATCGATTGTGTGGTTGGGCTGTACCTTGTTTTCACAGGCATTAGGAGCCCTCTCGTGTTATTGCAGCACCTTTTGTCGTGGGGAAGCTGCATGCATGTCCCACATAGAATAATTTTGGGTTGGAAGGGACCTTAAAGCCCATCCAGTTCCAGCCCCCTGCTATGGGCAGGGACACCTCTCACCAGACCAGGCTGCTCGAGGCCCTGTCCAACCTGGCCTTGAACACTTCCAGGGAGGAGGAGGTATCCACAGCTTCCCTGGGCAACCTGTGCAAGTGTCTCACCACCTTCATCGTGAAGAATTTCTTCCTAATATCTAATCTAAATCTCTCTCCTTACAGTTTAAAGCTGTTACGGAGATGAGCTCCAGCCAAGGGGAGAGAGATTAGGGTGTGGGGAGTTGTGGGGTGAATGGTGGAGTAAAGTGACTTTGAGTTCCTGAGTGTACCTCTTCACCCCAGCAGAGAAAAGCAACTTGACGGTGGATGCAGTGAAGCTGCACAATGAGCTGCAGTCGGGGTCCCTGCGCTTGGAGCAGCCGAGTGACAGCGCTCAGCTCCGTATGGAGGAGGATGATGCTGGGGAGGTTGCTACGGAGAAGTCCTGCGGCACTTTCCTGAGCGGGCTAAGCGACTGCACCAACATCACCTTCAGCAAGGTGCAGCGCTTCTGGGAGTCCAACTCTGCTGCTCACAAAGAGGTGCGGACAGGAGCGGGGCTGGGTGAGGGGGTTCCTGGTGGGGGCGGCTCCTCAGATGAGGGTGCCCCAGGCTGAGGGTGCTGATCTGCTCTGCTTGGCGCTCGTAGATCTGTGCAGTGCTGGCGGCTGTGACGGAGGTGATCCGCTCGTGGGGAGGCAAGGAGAGCGAGACGGAGTACTTTGCTGCACTGGTGAGTGACGAGCGTGGGGGTGTGAGAGGAGCAGCTGTTGGCAATGTGGGTGGGCACTTGGGAGGTTTGATGGAGGAAGGTGCTCTGCTCATAGTTGAGGCCCCAGGTGTTCTTCAGCAGAGATGTTGCTGTGCTGCCTCTGGTTTATCTGCTCCCTCTCCCGAAGGACTGGGGAAGGGCTGGCCTAGTATGAACTTGTGCTCCCCCTCGCTTACCCCTCCTCTGTTCCCAGATGACCACGTTGGAAGCAGTGGAATCCCCGGAGTCGCTGTCTGCTGTTGCCTACCTGCTCAACCTTGTCCTAAAGCGGTAAGTCACTGACAGAGCGGGGAGGGCTACCTGGCTCCATCATGGTAGAGGGGCTGGTGCTGTCCCCCTTGCTGGGCTGAGGAAATGACCCGATCAGGGCACACTGGGGATGCAGTTCCCTGTGTGTATGACTGTGACCAGCTGCACTCTGTACCCTGCTGATGCACCCTGTTCTCCCACAGAGTCCCAAGTCCTGTGCTGATAAAAAAGTTCTCAGATGCCTCAAAAGCCTTCATGGGTATTGTCTCCTCGCAGGCCTGCAGCAGCTCCACCTCTGCCCTGCGATGGGTGAGTAGCCGAGAGGCAGCTGGTGATGCCAGGAGTTTGTTGAGAGATGGGGTCGAGCTGCTGCTGTAGGGTGGTGCTGGGTGTTCGGCTGGGGGCTGTTGTGGAGATAGGGAGGTCTCTGTGGGTTGATACTTATACCCTTGATGCTCTCTTGTTGTAGGTCCTCTCTTGCCTGGCTACACTGCTGCGGAAGCAGGACTTGGCAGCCTGGAGCTACCCTGTTACCCTCCAGGTCTACCACGGCTTGCTGAGCTTCTGTGTTCACACTAAGCCCAAGGTGAGCTCCAGGTGCCCCTGGTGAGGAATGATGCTGCCTCTGGAGCTTCTTTCTGGGATTAGCTATGCCCTTAGAGTCTGTGACTCATACTCACCTTGGCTCTCTTTTCCCCAGGTGCGGAAAGCAGCGCAGTATGGTGTGTGCTCCATCCTGAGGGGAAGTGAGTTCATGTTTGGAGATGCGGCCCCTGAGCATCACCCTGCAACACCCTCCACCGCCAAGTTCTGTGTGCAGGAGATTGAAAAAACTGGAGGTGTGTGGTGCTGGAGGAAGGGGCATGCAGTCATGGGGGAATAGGGATGTGAAGAGAAAAGGGGAAAGTGTAGCACCCTGGATTACTGGGGAGGGTATGAGGTGCTGCTGGGGCACCTAAGATGTTTTGGGGGGCCCTTTGCCATCTGTCTGTTGCTCTATTATTCCCAGAAGCGGGGGAGGTGTTCACCTCTATAGGTCAGCCCCAGTGCTGTCATAGGGGCTTTGCCTTGGGCAGGACTTTGCCACCAGGTGCCACAGACTCAGGTGCTGCTCTGCTCCTGCAGGTACCAAGGAGGCCACCACCACCCTGCACATCCTTGCCCTGCTGCGGGATCTGCTGCCCTGCTTCCCCGCGGCCGTGGTGAAGACCTGCTGTGAGACCTTGCTCCGAGTCATGACCCTCAGCCATGTGGTGAGTATTACTGTGCCAGGAACGGCAAGGGCAGCCCCTTTCCCCCTGAACTGAGCCATGGAAGGGCTGAAACCTCCCTTGGGTGCTGGCTGGGAGCCTGGAAACGCAGGTTGAAAATGCAGAGGAGCCCAGGACAGCTGATCCTGCTGGCCTGCTTGCTGTGGAACAGGGAAGTTGAAGATGGGGTACAGTACAAGCAGCACTGGGCTTCTCAGGCAGAGGGTGTGAAGGGGTGCCAGCTGCCATGGAATCCCCATCCTGATGCCACATCCTTCACAGCTGGTAACAGAGTGCGCCATGCAAGCCTTCCACAGCCTCTTCAGTGCCCAGGCCACTGTGGCCTGCCTACCAGCTGAGCTCAACGCCCAAATCATCACTGTAAGTGTGGGGCACTGGCATGGGGAGCGATGGGGCTGGCAGTGCCACAGCACCCATCCACCCTCTGCTTCCCCAGGCCCTCTACGACTATGTGCCCAGCACAAGTGACCTGCAGCCACTGCTAACCTGGCTGTCCACCATGGAGCGGGCGCACGTCAATCTGGGCAGGTGCGGGCAAGGGCTATGGCTGGGCAGGAGGAGAGGCAGCCACTCGGTCTCTCACCCACATTGACTCTTTTCTCCAGGCTGCAGAAGGACCTGTGCTGGGCTCACCTGCCCAGGCTCTTCTCGGCTGCCATGAACTGCTTCCTCTCCCCGCACTCCCAGGTGGTGTCAGTGGCGGCGCAGACCCTGGAGGTACTGCACATGGGTGCCTCTCCCTACTTGGTTGCCCTGTCCCTTGCGAGGGGCTCTGCCTGGGGGGTTGGGGTTTGCCAGGGGCTGGTGTGCCCCTATGGTCCACTTGCTGCCCCATTTTCCCTCTGTGTCCTTCCAGACCCTCCTGAGCGAGTGTGTCGCTCCCCACATGGAGGATATGGGCACCGTCTCTGCATCTGCCCCAACCCCTGCTGCTTACCTGTGCAAGATGTTCAAGTGAGGAGTGGTGGTGTGGAAGAGGCTGTCACCATGGGCCCAGCTGAGCTCTGAGCAGTCTCTGCCAGCTCCCTGATGAGTGCTGGGTTGGTCCCTGCCAGCGTGACCATCTCCTCTCTCCTCCCCAGATCAGTGGAGGAGGGGCTGACGTATCGCTTCCACGCAGCATGGGACGAGGTGCTGCGAGTGCTGGAGGTCTTCTTTGAGACGTGTGGGAAGCAGTGCCACCCCATCATGAGAAAGGTGAGCCAGGCTGGGAGGGCACAGATATGTTGGGTTCGCCTACAGAGGCAGGTGGGGTGGCAGTAGTGCTGCCTGGGCTGTATTACCCTTTTCAGCTGTGGAGTGGGGCTGTCGTAGTGCCCACCGTTCTGCCTGTACATGGGCAGGGTGTGCACAGCCCTGGCATTCAGCATGGGAGCATGCAGGGCATCTGGCATCCCTGGGCAGGAATAGTGAGTGACACATGCTGGGCCTGCCTCCATGGCTCCTATGTGACTGTCCTGCCCTGTCCCCACAGTGTCTCCGGTCCCTGTGTGACCTGCGTCTCTCCCCACACTTCCCTTATACTGCTGAAGTGGACCAGGCAGTGGGGGCTGCTGTAAGTGCCATGGGCCCTGAGGTGCTGCTGGAAGCAGTGCCCCTGGAGATCGACGGCAAGGAGTGAGTGCACTCATGGGGTAGCAATTTGGCAGCCATTCATTATGTTCCTGTTTCGTCCCCACGTGGCGTTGGAGGTGTCTGGCTCTGTCATACCTCCCTGTACCCAGCTTTGCGGCTGGTTCACGGTGCCCAGTGCCCAGGGGCTGTTGCTGGCTGTGCCCGGGGTCTGTTGCTGACAATGCCCCGCACTCCCCTGACCTCTGCCTTCTTCCTCAGGGAGACACTGGATTTCCCCCACAGCTGGCTCCTGCCTGTGCTGCGGGACTACGTGCAGGGCGCACGCCTTGGCTTCTTCACCAGCTACTTCTTGCCCTTGGCGACCGCCCTGAAAAGCAGAGGTGAGGAGGGTGGCACAGCAGGGGTCCCAGCAGCTGCGGTCTTGGGCTCCTGGGAGCCTGTCACGGTTTAGCCCCAAGCTGGCTAAATTCGGCAGCTGAGAACCGTGCAGCTTGCCTCCTAAATTCCAGTGCCCATCCCCAGGGAAAAGCAAGAGCAAAATGAGAAGAAAAAGGCTTGCGGATTGGAAACTAAAGCTACAGCTTTAATGAAGTGATGATAATAATAGTACTAATGATTAAAATAATCAGTAATGAAATATGTACAAATATCCAAGACCACGTCACCACCCTTTGATGGCTCTGCGTCACCACTGATACTGTAGAGCAGACACAAGGAAATGGGTCCGTGGCTAGGAAGGAGCTGGACTCAGGAACTGGATTCAGGGATGCATGGATCTGGGGTCAGGAGCAGTCAGACGAACGAGGTCCTCACTGGACCATTGCAGAAGAGAGTGAAACCGTTGTGATTTTATACCAAGTGTTATGTATATGGAATGGAATTCTCTGATCACTTTGGGGTCACCTGTCCTGTCCACCCCTCCCTGCAGGTGCAGTTAGCTTTTGGAAGATGCAATTACTTTAGATTAAGGCCAAGCCAGAGTCAGAGTCACCCCAATTAACTTAAACCATAATAGAGCCCCAGGGTGCTCTGTGGGCCCTCCCTTCCCTCCCTTGGGGTGGAGCAGGGCTTTGCCACCTCTGCTGCTCTGCTCATCACCCCCTTCTCTTTTGCAGCCCTGGTGTTTACTCAGGCTGGGAAGAGCGTGGAGGCCAAGATATACGACACGCTACAGTGGCAGGTACCGAGGAGTACTGTGGTGTAGCTGCCCTGCCAAGCTGGGGAGCGGTGACTCAGCCAAAGGATGCTAGCCTCCCACTTATCCCTTTGCCTTCCAGGTCTGGACCTTGCTACCCGGCTTCTGCACCCACCCCACAGACGTGCTGGGGGCCTTCAAGGGGCTGGCCCGCACCCTGGGTATGGCCATCAGTGAGCGCCCAGACCTGCGCCCTCCCGTGTGCCAGGCCTTGCGCACCCTCATCCACAAAGGATGCGAGACAGGTCTTGGGGGGTAAAAGACCCTAGGGGTGAGTCTCTGTCCCCTGCGGTGACCCAGAAAGGGGAGATGCTGATCCGCACCCTTTTGTCTTCCTCTCCCTAGATGCAGAGCGGGCAGAAGTGGGGCGCTTTGCCAAGAATTTCCTGCCCATCCTGTTCAATGTGTACAGCCAGCCTGAGGAGGATGGGAGCAACAGCGCTCAGCGCCGCTCTGTGCTGGACACCGTCCGAGCTTACTTGACCATCACTGACCCCCAGGTGAGGGGGGTCTTGGGCAGTGGGGCAGGCTTTGCTAGTTTGGGCCAGCGTCTTCCAGTTGGACCCAGCTGGTGGGGCTGTAGTGGGTGCTTGACTGGAGAGGACTATGCACTGGTGAGGCCCGACCTCGAATGCTGTATGCACCACACTATAAAAAGGACGTCAGGCTACTGGAGAGTGTTCAGAAGAGGCCACAAAGCTGGTGAAGTGTCTAGAGGACAAATCATACAAAGAGCAGCTGAAGTCACTTGTCTGTTCAGCCTGGAGAAAAGGAGACTGAAGGGGAAACCTCACAGCCGTTCGCTGTTCCCTCATGAGGAAAGGAGGAGGAGCAGGCGCTGAGCTCTTCTCTTTGATGACCAATGATAGGACCCAAGGGGTTGGTAGGAAGATGTGCCAGGGGAGGGTTAGGTTGGACATTAGGAAAAGGCTCTTCACCCAGAGGGTAGTGGAGCAATGGAACAACTCCCCAGGGAAGCAGTCACAGCACCAAGCCTGACAATATTCCAGAAGCGTTTGGACAATGCCGTCAGACACATGGTGTGAACATCGGAGTTGTCTTATGTAGGGATAGATCCTGTGGGTCCCTTCCAACTCGGGTCATTCTGTGATTCTAAGAAAGAGTTTGAGTAGAGAGCAGCTCTTCCCTACGCTCATGGGGCAGGAGCCCTTCTCAGCTGGTGGTCTGGGATTTCCCAGTTTTGCAGCTGCATTTGGCACATCATGCACAAGCCCTTTGGGAATTTGTCCAGCTCTTTTTGGACCTGTGGTGCTTCTGGTCTCCAGAAAGTCCTGTGGCAAGGCTTTCACCAGTTCTGACCCTGCCCTGTGTACCTGCCCTGCAGATGGTGTGCGGGTTCCTGCAGAAAGCCAGCGAGAAGCTGACCAGTCCTGAGAGCTCTGAGTTTGCCAGGTAATTCCCTAATGGATAAAGTTACTGGCTTCCTCCCAGTGAGCAGACTGAGGCACTCATGCTGTCCTGTGTGGGATGTGCCACTCTTGTGTGTCCAACAAGACTTGCAGGCAGAGTTCCAGCTGGGTTGGGCAATGTTGGTGCTGCTGGAGTTACCCACCCGTGTATCCTCCTCTGCTGCAGGCTCTCCATCCTGGACCTGGTGGTGGCGATGGCACCCTATGCTGATGAACAGTCCCTAGACTCCCTGTATCGCACCATCCAGCCTTCCCTCCAGGTGAGTCGGCGGGTGGATGGGCTGCAGTGGGGCACCGTCTGCTTGCTGCCAGCTTGGACTGAGCAGCTGCTGTAGGGGACAGGTCTGTACTGGACAGTGTGTGGTGCTGTGGGGGTTACTCTCGACAGCATGGTGAGGGGCTGCACTGACAGCAGGGGTGCGTTGGCTGTCCCCGCAGAGCAAGGAGTGCAGCATGCAGAAGAAAGCATACCGCATGCTGGAGGAGGTGTGTGCCGCTCCCCACGCCCCCTGCCAGGCCTTTGTCCGCTCCCACCTGCAGGATCTGCAGGCAGCGCTGCTGGACTCGCTCAAGACTGTGGCGTCCCCGGCCAAGAGGGTGAGAATGAGGGCTGCTGCCAGGAGGGGATGGGGCAGGTGTCGGGGACAGCCAGGTGTCCCTGCTTATACCAATGCTGGGCTGTTCCTTTCTTCAGCCCCGGCTGAAGTGCCTGTTCCACATCGTGAAGCAGCTCTCTGTGGAGCACGAGTCCTTCATCACTGCCCTGGTCCCAGAGGTAAGTGTGGTCCCTGAAGGGACCCAGCTGGTTCTGGCCATGGGGATGGCAGCAGTGATGACATGATGTGCTTTTGTGCCTCCAGGTCATCCTGTGCACCAAGGAGGTATCGGTGGGCGCCCGCAAGACTGCTTTCATGCTGCTTGTGGAGATGGGGCATGCCTTCATCCGCTTCGGGCCCACTTCTCAGGGTGAACTCCTGCTCCCCTTGCACAGCCCTACAACTGCTCTGGCCCAGGGGGGATGGGACTGATGCCCAGCACCCCACTAGAACAGGTCAGGGGGTGAATAGGGACCTGAGTCATTCCTTTCCTGCAGAGGCCATGCAGCGGTTCCTGCTCCTCATCTACGCAGGCCTTACGGGCTCAGTCACCATGATCAGCTGCACAGTGCTGGCACTGACCCGCCTGTTCTTCGAGTTCAAAGGTGAGCAGGAGCAGGAGGCCTGGGGGATTGGACATCACAGGGGGACGAGGCAGAGCCCTCCGGTGAAGGCACGTGCTGGGAGGAGACCGGCTGTGGCTAATCCCTGCCGTGGTTGCAGATCAGCTGGAGCTGAGCGTGGTGGAGCAGCTCCTGCAGAACATCTGCTTGCTGCTGGCCTCCCGCACACGGGATGTGGTGAAGGCAGCCCTGGGCTTCCTCAAGGTCACACTGCTGCTGGTGGACACCAAGCTGCTGGCCAAGCATGTCCAGACAATGGTGAGATCTTGCATGGGGTGTCCTGAGAAGGCTGTCGGGGCAGAGCTGGGGTTGGTTTGGGCAGCAGGGGGCATCTCTAGCTCCACCCTGCTTCTGTCTGGGAGTCTGGACATGACCTTGATATTGGTGGTTGAGAAGGCAGTGAGGAGGCCGCTCCCCTGAATGCTGGCATGGACCTGCCAGAGAGCCCCTGTGAACCTGCCCTGCCAAGCAGGGAGACCTCCTGGGGCAGGTGTGGGGAGAAGGCAGCAGGGTGAGCAAGGTGACCGTGCAGGGAAAGGGGGAGCTGGTTGCCCAGGGCAGAGTGCTCTGGTCTCAAGGGTCTCTTTCCCCTGGTAGCTGGAGGCCTTGGGGGCTCTTTCAGACGATATGAGACGCCACTTCCGCATGAAACTGCGAAACCTCTTCACCAAGTTCATCCGCAAATTTGGGTGAGCCAGGGTTGTGCTAGAAAGGCACCAGGGCAGCAAGGGAGCATTCTGGGAAGCAGCATGGGAGGAGGTGCACTGACTGCTCTCTGTGTGCTCCTCAGCTTCGAGCTGGTGAAGGGGCTGCTGCCGGCTGAATACCACAAGGTGCTGGTGAACATCCGCAAGGCAGAAGCCCGGAACCGCAAGCAGCGTGCCCTGAGGAAGGCAGCTGTGGATACTGACGAAGAGGAAGCACCACCACCACAACCCAGAGGAGACAGGTAAAGATAGACCAGGCATGAAGAAGGAACAGTTCCGTCAGATCTGGGGATGAGGCCATCTCCAGCACTGGGGTTGCTGCGTGCTGTGGGGGCAACCTGGGGTCTGCATCTTTGGGTTTATTCTGTTTCCATCATCCTCCCTGTCATTTGGCCAGCATGGAGGAGATCCTGGCTGATTCAGAGGATGATGATGAGGAGGATGAACGGCAGCAGAGCAAGGAGTGGAGGAAGCAAGCACGGCAGAAGGGCCAGGCCTGGCTGAAGGAAGGGGAAGAGGATGAGCCCCTCAACTTCCTCGACCCTAACGTATCCCAGCGGGTGCTGGGTAAGGAGCAGAGCTTTGGACGTGGCTGGAATGGGAGGGACGGGGTGGGAGCTCATGTGAGGCACAGGGGCTCTGGGGGTATGACTGCCCCAGGTGCAGATATTTCCCCAGAACCTGACCCACCTCTCTGTGAGCAGCCACCAAGCCAGGCCCCAGGAGGTCCAGAGGAGTGAGCCATGATTTCCAGGTGTCAGAGGACGGGCGCCTGATCATCCAGGAAGAGGAAGAGGAGATGGATGATGATGGAGCCAAAGGTACTGCCTAGGCTAGTGGGGACCATGCTAATCTTTTCCTGGTACTCTGAATGGTTTTCCTCCTGCCACCCATATGTGGGAGCTTGGGGAGGGATGTGGTTGGAAGCGGCAGGAGTTGGTGTGGCTTTTTGTCACACACAGTGACTCCCTGTGGACCATTGCCACCCAGGGAAGACACCCCCTTCCATCACCAGGAGGGGACATGGCCACCAGTGCCAGTTGGGCAGGGTCACTGTGCTCCTGCAGCCCACTTGGGGGGCTGGCACAGTGCAGGGGCTCCTCTGCGCCTGCATCCTGCATTGACCCTTTTGTCCTGTGCCCTTAGGAGTGGACGAGGAGATGGCGGATGTGCTGCAAGATGTGGGCCTCCGCAGTGTGAGTATGGGACTTGTGGTCCTGAGGAGATGCTGGGGGAACTCAGCTATGCCAAAACCCTGCCTGTGCTGTGGCAACTGCAGCTCTGCCCAGGAGGCCAGAGGGAACACTGGGTACACACTGGTTGCTTGGATGGGTGTAGGAGGCTGGCTGGGGCAGGGAACACGCACAGGCAGTCTGGAAGCTCTTCAGTTCCCCGAAGGAAGCAGGTTAGGGGCTGTGGAAGGGCAGAACTGTAAGGACAAGCCAGCTTTAGGGTCCCCACTGCCTTCTTCTGCAGAAGAAAAGCCAGAAGCGTCGGTTCAGAGAGGAGCCAGACGATGAGGAACCCGAGGCCAGGACCTACTCTCAGTACAAACGTAAGTCTTTCACCTCTGCCTGGTCTGGGGCTCCTCGGGGGGGCCAGAACCACGTACCCATCTTACTGGGCTGCTCCAGAGCAACTGGAGCAGAGATCTGATCATGGGAAATGAACACCCTTCTCTGCTGTCCTCACACCCAAGAGCTGGTGGCAAAACCAGCAGTAGCTTCCCCAGCTCTGGTGCTTTCTGGCATAGGAAATGGGAAGACAGAGCCCCGGCACCTCTTTTCAACACACATTCCCTCTTTTCTAGCTGGAGGCTCTGGGATCCACCGGCAGCTGCGTAAGGAGCCAGCCTTTGGTGAGGAGTACAGATCCAAGGTGAGGGCCCTGGGGGTCGCAGGGGTTGGGTGGAGAGATGCCTGGGGCTCTACTGGCCCACAGACCAGAAAGGTGAAGGTCTTAGCAACACTGAGGCTTGGAGGGTAAATCTCTGCTCCAAGGGGAGCTGTCAAACACTAAGTACTTGCGAATGTTTCCAGCCCATCTTGGAGTCCTGGTCCTGCTCTTGCCCTGGCCAGAGCTGCTTGCTGCTCAAAGCAAGTGTCTGTAGGTGGGAAATCAGCTCCAAGGGCCATGTGCTCAGCTGGCACCTCGCTACAACATAGTCCTTGGGGTGGCTGGATGCCAGGGTTGCACATGTGCATCTCCCTTGATGCTGCATCTTCTCCCATGTCGCTGTCCTCCCACAGAAAGGCAAAGGCGATGTGAAGAAGAAAGGACAGCTCGACCCCTACACATATATCCCCCTGAACAGAGCTAAACTCAACAGAAGGTGAGATGAGCCAGAAAGGGCACAGAGTGTTTGATGGGTTTGATCCTGCCTTTTGTTGTTACGGGGTTTTGTGGTCTGGGAACTCCCTGCCAGCCTCTGCACTGTTTCTTGCGGAGTATGAAGCATCCCTGTGCATTGGCTGTACCCAGTTCCCATGCTAACCCAGCCTCCTGCCCCTTCCTCCCTCCAGGAAGAGGGCAAAAATGCAGGGCCAGTTCAAGGGCTTGATGAAGGGTGCCCAGCGTGGGGCCAAGGCTGGCCGCAGGAGCCGTCTGAAGGCCCAGCGCTCCTGAGGAGCCTCAAGTGCTCTGCCTGCACCTGCCTGAGTATGGACAACACCCTGTGGTCTCTGGATGGGGGCTTTGTGAGCGGAGCAGGAGGGACTCCTCTGCAGGAGATGGCCTGCATCTTTTAGAGACTCGCTGGGAAGCCACTTCGTCCTATTACAGACTCTTGGCCCAAGCCCTCCCCTCCTGTGCCTGGAGGAAAGTGCTGGGTGCTTGTTGCAGGGGTACGTGAGTGTGTTTGTGTGAGAGAGAACAAGTAATATGTAATGAATTCCCTATATTGATAAATATCTACTGTTCCTACCTGGCCCAGTTTCCTCCTCTTCTTCCCTTCAGAGCTGCGCACACAGTGTTCTCTGTGCCCTTCCCCGGTGCGGTGGGTCCTTCTTCCACTGCAGCACTTCGCCCTGCGGGCTTCTGCCTGCCTCAGCGTGGGGCTCGCCTGGGGGCTGCCCGGAGCAACTCTGCAGTACAGTGAGGCACTGCGCATGTCCTGAGCCCTCCTGTTAGACATGTGGCAGGGCTGAATCATGGGTCCAAAGAGAAGCTGGAGGTGGTGAAAAGTCCCTTGCTACAACCAGCTTCCTTATACAAACTCCTCCTTGGCAGCATCTCCTGGATGAACAACCTGGGGATCTGTGCCACATGGGGCATGTCTGCCATTTGGCTGCCACTGTTTTTGGTCCTGCCTTTTGCTTTCCTTGTATCGGCCATGCCTGGTTGCAGGGTTCTTCAAACAGGCTGGAAAACTGACACTGCAAACCTCTGTGTCTTGCCCTTGCCTGTGAGAGCTGGGAAAAGCCCTTTGCTCTGACCACCTCCTGCCAGCTGGGCCTAAGCAGTGCAAATGATCTTTGACCTTTTTAGCTGCTGAGCCATCTCAGGTTGGCCTGAGCATCTGGTTTTGGCTGGTTACTTCTGCTCTGAGCCCAAAAGACTTTCGCCAAAAGCGTGCTGCAGAGGACAGAGCTGAGGGTCTGGATAGAGCTCGCATTGCTCACACTGCAAAGAACACGTGAGCATAGCTGGCTTTTTCCCTTCCTTTTCTATATTAAAAAGCCTTTAGTCCTTTGTTATTTCCTACCGTGGTAGCTTACATGCTGGAATTGCAACGCTTCTCAGTCTCTTAATAAGCTAAAGGGATTGTGCTTGTTCAGCCTCTTACTGCCGGCTTCTTTCTGGAGACTGCAAATCCAGTTTTGTGGCTCTCTTATGTCCTTTTTGTTTTTTCCAAGATCCTTTTAAAGGCCTGGGGGTGGAGGAGGAGCTCTTGTGCTGGTACTGGTATTGCTCTTGTCTTGTCAGGAGCACTGACCTATTCCTACTTCCCCACCCAGGGTTCTCACTTGGACCCTTGAGCCCCAGGACCATGTTGATGCACTGCTGCTGTAATCCTGCCAGAAGGACGCCCACAGTCTGGCTTAATGGACAGACATCTCCAGCAGCACCTCCTGCCGATGTTCAGTCAGCAGGAGCTATACCCATCTTCCTCCAGCAGCCTTGACCTGATGCCCTCTGACCCATGAGGGCAGCAGTCACGTTCCAAGCACCCCAGCATCTCTGGCATGCAGCTCCAGGCCCACCAGAGCTATCTGTCTTTCTGCTTTCTCTTTTTGGGCACGGCGCCCAAAAAGCTAATTTGTTTAAAAGCTCCAGATTACTCACTTTATTGTTCTTCATTTGCATGTTGTTGCTTAAATTAGTGCACGCCTGCGTGGAACAGAAGAGTTTCATTAGCACAGTAGCACGGAGGATGGTGTTCGCCTGAGCTGGTGTCCAGAGAACAGATTCTTCCACAGCAACATCTTGTTAATCAGCTAATTAATCATGTAATGCAACAGAAACCCTTGGAGAGGAGACATTATCCTGCCCGGGGAGGCTGGCTGTGAGTCAAGCTGTCCCTGGCTGGGAGCAGAGCTGTGTCTCAGGGTCCCCCAGGAGCCTGAGTACAGCTCTCTGCCATAGGCAGGGTGAGGGGTGCTGTGGGTCCTGCCTCCCCTGGATACGAGCTACAACTATTTTGCAGTATACCTGTGGAGGAGCACAAGACAGGGGCCTGGCTTTTGTTGCTCAGGCTGAGAGGTATCTAGAAGCTATTTCTTCACCCAGCGTGCCATTAAACCATGCAGCTGCTTTCTGCAGGCACTGAAAATACACACATTCAGCTATGCTTGTGCGGGAAATGAAGGACTCTGAACCTGGCAGATACCAGCTGCTCTTGGCACTAGCTGCATGGCCCCTGGGCTGGCTGGGACAGTTGTACATGCCCACATTAAGTTTTAAGGCTTAAAATCAGGAGGAGAAGGAAACTAGCATTGTTTCCTTACCCTAGACCAGAAGTGTCAAAGTCCCGCCTCCCGCCTTTCTCCTGCTCCTGCAGGGTAACACACATCACACGCTGCACCTGTGACCAGCGCTGGCAGGAGCGCAGGAACAAAGAGCTCAGTGCTACTGCTGGGTAGAATCAAGGTGCTCAGCTGGATGAAAGAAGGTGGAGGGCCGGATTCGGCCTGCGGGCCATGAGTTTGACACCCCTGACCTAGAAGATATATGTCTGAGTGGTATCCACTGTGGGATGCTGCTGAGAGGGATGCATGTGGCCCCTGGGCGCTGCGCCCATGCAACATCCAGATGGACCACGACATCCTCTCAGCATGCTGCAGCGCCTTTGGGGCTCCCCAGTTCCAAGTCAGGATTCAGCACAGACCACGATGCAGGGATGGGATAACCCTCCTGGGGACAGCAGCATGAGAGGAACCTTGGTGTTTATGCTGAAATGATTGGCAGTAAGATAATTAAGTGTTGAGGGTTAAAATGCCAAGGGAACACTCCAGCTGAAATCTAGTCAATTAAAAACATTATAGAATGGTTTGCGTTGGAAAGGACCTTAAAGCCCGTCCAGTTCTTACCTCCCTGCCGTGGGCAGGGACACCTTCCATTGGTTTAGGTTGTTCAAAGCCTCATCCTTGAACACCTCCACGGATGAGGCATCCATGACTTCTCTAGAAAACCAGTGGCTCATCACCCTCATAGAAAAACATTTCTTCCTAAGATCTGATCTAAATCTGCCCTCTTTCGGTTTAGAACTGTTTAGAACTTCCCCAGCTTTTCTTTCAGTACTGGAAGGCCGCTGTGAGGCCTCTGCAGAGCCTTCTCTTCACCAAGCTGAACAACCCAAACTCTCTCAGCCTGTCCTCATAGCAGAGGTTCTCCAGCCCTCTGAACATCTTTGGTCTCCTCTGGGCTTGTGGTAACAGCTCCACGTCCTTCCTGTGCTGAAGACTCCAGAACTGGACACAAGACTCCAGGTGGGTTTTCAGGAGAGCAGAGGGGCAGAATGCCTGCTGGCATTCTGTCACCCTGCTGGTGACACTTCTGATGCAGCCCAGGACACGGTTGGGCTGTGAGTACATGTTGCCAGCTGATGTTGAGCTTCCCGTCCACCTTTCAGATCAAATTAATTAGTGTCAGGTTAATTCCTGACACTCTGATCTGCAGTTTCACTCGTGGTTCCTCAAGGGCTTTTTTGAAGAGTTTCCTAGCTATTGCCCTAAGGCTCCAGGCAAACCTTAGTGCAGCGGGGACTCAGGGATGGTTCAGGGCAGGGCAGCTTCTTCTGCGTACAAAGGGGAAAAAACAAACGGGAAACAAATAAACGAAACTGCTTTTTCTCATTTCTCTTTGACGGTGACCAAAGACACAAAACATAGAGGGGCTCTAAGCTCCACCTAGAAGGACTGCAACTCCCAGTATGCCTCGCGCGCCGCCCGCAGCCATTTCCCCAGCGCCCAGCGTGCGGGCGGATTGGCTTTTTTCCTTTCGAACTGACCAATGGCAGCGCGGCGTTGCGGACTTCAGCCAATGGCGATGCGCGGCGCGAGCGGGCGGGGCGGGGCCGCGGCGGGGCGGCGGGCCAATGGGGAGGCGCAGCGGCAGGTATGAGATGGCGGCGGGGGCGCCGGCGCGGGGCCGCAGGTAGGAACGGGGTTCGGAGTGGAGGGTGAGGTGGAACTCTAGTCCCTCCTGGCACCCCTTGGGCCCGGGGCAGTGCGGCCCTTGCGGCCCCTGCTCTGCACTGCGGGGGAAACGCTTTCCGCTGCCCCCACGAGGGCAGAGGCGCCGCGCGGTCCGCCCTCGAGCAGCGTTCCAGAGGGACTGGGGTGTATGTGTATGGATGTAGTGGCGTGTATGGAATAGGAACCTATAGGGCTCGTCCCCGCGCTCCAGCGAGCAACGCCGTGCACCTGCCTTGCACCCTTGGCTGCCTGCACCGCCGCGGCTGCTCCCAGGCTGCCGCATCCCTGCAATTGCAGCTGCTCCCAGTCAGACCCATCCCTGCAGAACCATAGCAGCTTCCAGCCTGCCTATTCCTGCAACCATGGCTGCTTCCAGCCTGTCCATCCCTGCAGAGCAATGCCTGTTCTCAGGCCAATGCATCCCTGCAGAACTGCAACTGCTTCCAGGCTGCCGCATCCCTGCAACTGCGGTTGCTTCCAGGCCACTGCATCCCTGCAGCTGCTTTCAGGCTGTCATATCCCTGCAGAACCGTGGCTGCTTTCCAGCTGGTGCATCCCTTGCATCTGCAGCTGCTTTCTGGTTGGTGCATCCCTGCAGAACTGTGTCTGCTCCCAGGCTGGCACATGCCTTGCAGCCCCGGCTGCTTCCAGGCCGGTGTATCCCTGCAGCCGCGGTCAGACCCGTTCCCAGCAATTGCAGAGCTCGGTAGGGTGAGGGCACTGTATGGACTGCCTTTGCTTCCAGCCCTTTCTCCCTTGCTTTGTCCGCTCTGTGTGCCTCATTCTTGCTCTCTAAACAGACATACACTGTAAACTTCACATAATTAATATTTAGCACAGACTTTATCAAGGAGTGCAGGGATAGGATGAGGTGTAGTGGTTTTAAGCTGTAAGAGGGTAGGTTGAAATTAGATATTAGGAATAATTTTTTCCTGTGAGGGTGGTGAGGCTCTGGCACAGGTTGCCCAGAGAAGTTGTGGATGCCCTCTCCCTGGTGGTGTTCAAGGCCAGGTTGGATGGGGCTTTGGGCACCCTAATCCAGTGGGAGGTGTCCCTGCCCATGGCAGGGGGATGGAACTGTATGAGCTTTAAAGTCTCTTCCAACCCAAACCATTCTGTGATAAGTGTTCTGTGACTGCTGTCAATAAAATAGTGGAGAACTCACTGAAATAGTGTTCTTTTTGATTCCTGCTAAAAAACTGTGATATCTCTTCCTCTTTTTCCTTTTTTCCTTTTGTTTTTTTTTCCTCCTGCACGTGTGATGTGGAGCTGCAAATGGAGGATCTTTTGATCTCATGGATTTGCAAAGTAAATATGGTTGAGGTCTGGTGCCTCGTGCTCAGCCTGTATCACAGTGGTGCTGTAGCGTTCTATGCTAAATGGGACCCTTCCTGAGGGCACCCTTCCTGTGCTTATCCGGACAAACAGCTTTAGTGCCTGTATTGGGGCAAAGCGTTGCTCTGGAAGGATGGATGAAGAGATGGTGCTCAGTGTGACACGTTTGGACAGGGAGTGCCTAGAACACTGGACCTGGTAAAGGGATGCGTGTGCCCTGTGCAACTGGTACTTGCAGCTCTCTCTCAGATAAAGCATTTTTGCATGACCTGGATCAGTCCAAATGACTACATTTATTTGTCAGGTGCTGACAGTGTCCTTAGAATGCAATCCCACAGCTCTTTAATACCACCACTCCCTCCAGTGATTGTGTTAAAGCAAAGCCTGAAGTCTAAGTCTGACTCCAACTCTTCCTGTGACCCACAGGCAGCCCTAGCAAATCAGTTGCTTGCCTTGCAGCTCTAACACCACAAAACCCAAAGCTTTGAAGGCCTCCGTGTTTTTGCCCCTGATTCCTCTCATCTGGAAAGAAGTGCAAGTCAGCTAGTGAAGCTTGCACGCTGTGTGTGTGGTCTTATAGCACAGTGACTTAAAGATTGGAAATGAAAGCTGGTTGTCTTTACCTCCTTTCCAAACGTAGCAACATGACAAAAGATGATTTGTGTTGGTTTGTGGTCTCTATAACCTCTGACTGGCACTTCATAACTGAGAATCATGATTGCAGCGTGCCCAAGTGCTCAATTTCAAAAGAGAAACGTCTCTCTGTTTAATGAATGCATTTGATGTTCGATTCAAGCAGTGCCTAAATGCTTTGCCAGGCACTCGGTGTTCACATCAGCCATTTGGTATGGCAGGGGTGAGATGAATGGAGAGGAAAAAGCCAAAAGGCAGGATATGCTGGGAAAAGGTGTAAGGCATCTTGCTAAAACAGCTTGATAGAGTGTCGCTGCACAACTAGGCATGAGGAGCTCATGTCGTAAACAAGCAATGAAAGGAGACACAGTTACCATCCATGTTTTACTGCAAATAGGATCAACATTCGCTGTAAACATGAATTAATGGCAAAAAGTCAAAGTGACTTGCAGAGAGGGTCATGCAGAAAAAATGGTTGATTTCAGAGCTAAAGCCAAATCTGAATGCATGGCTACTTTTTATCTGAAGATAGCCTGGAGCAGGGGACAATCCTACTCAAACATTCCCTTCTCCACAGCTCTCACTAAAATCTTTGAGACCTAGGCTCAGGTTTAACCTCTGTCTCTGCCCAAACCCCATCAGCCGCACATCCAGATCTGAACTCCAGGCTGCGTTGCATTTGCAGTGTTTTTGTATGCTTGCACGTAACACCCTGTCCTGTTCTCATCCAGGGCATAGGATGGGCTTGGACAACGGGATCCTTGTTCTGCTACGCTTCAGTTTATTGTCTGTTTGCATGAAGGGGGAGCGTTTCATGCCCACATAGCCCAAAGCAGCGTCTGGGTCTCCTTGCCAGCCTAGTCATTGCCTTATTGCTGTGTGCACATTTATATGCACATGAAAATGTCACCGGGCTTCATTAACGCTCCTTTAAAGGTGTCTGGGCGCTCAGTTCAGTCTGAAACTGAAGCGCCGAGTGCTGGGAAATCAAATTCCTTGTCCTAAAGGTCAACAGTCTTCAGTGTGTGTTGGTTTAAAACTGGCATGAACAGATGGGAAGGAAACAGGGCAGCATGAAAATGCTAATATCTGATGGTTGCACTGAAGTCAAGTTCCTCTTGGAAATACTGTCCTTCTGTGAACTGGATTAGGCTGCTAGCCACAGCTGAGGCCATGTGTTTTCCTCTTGTTTCAGAGTTAGCTTTTTCTGTAGGATCTCATTTTCTCTTGGTCTGTGGCTGGAAGTGAGAACCAGGAGTTGAGGCCCTTTCTTGAGCCTGTGCTCTGATGGGTTCAGGCACAGCCCCACTGTGCTGCTTTTGTGCAGCTCTCAGCAAACCTGCACTGTGATCCTGGGGACTGACACTGTGGTTTTAAGTCACAGGGGTCTTGGATACAGCTTGGGGATGGAAATGGGAAGAACCACGGCCCCACGGTGCGGTAAATTTGGCTGACCCTTTGTTTCAGAGCCTCACAGGTCTAGTGTATTCCTGGCCTCTCATCCCAGTAACGACACTTACTGTTGGAGGTAAGGCTCTGCTTACCAGTGAGCCTCACTCCCTGGCCCTTGGCCTCTCTCACCTCTATGCTAGGTAATTACCATTAAGCTGTCTAGAGTTTCCTCATAAATTTTTTTCAGGAGCTGTAGATAGCAGTGAATGTGATAAACTGCTTAAATAATTGCCTGCCAGCTGGCTTACAAGAACTTTTAATGTGTTTGCTTTTGGCCTATAAAGCTCTAATAATTTGGAGTCCAGCCAAAACATCCTTTCTTCTTGAGTGGCAGCTCTGATTTTCAGAGGCAGAAGGTTCTCGGGGGAGCCGGCATTAGTTTCTCTTTTTGTTTTGCTGGAGTTCAGCCTCAATGTTGAAACGTAGCTTTATGGTTTGGGAGTTCCATATGGGCATTGCTACAGCCTCACTTGCGAGCTGTCATGTAGCAGGAGATGAGTGTGCTACTGCTAGCTGTGCCTGGGAGAGCTGGAATCCTTTTAGAAAACATCCTTCACAAGCTCTTGGGGGTGCCTGGAGCTCTCTTCTCATGCACATGTCACCTCACATCCTCCTGAGCAGCCCCTGGAGCAGCACATATATGCTCCCTGGGCAGAGAAACCGGGTGAATCCACACAGAGGTGTCCTGTCAGCCAGGATGGGAAGAGAAGCAGTTTCTAACCACTATGGGAGAGTGGCAGAAAGTGACCGTGTAGGTTATGCCACGTGAATTCTGGTACCTCTGTACAATATTCCAGTTTTTGACATCGTAGCTTGCCCACATCCCCTTCAGAAGCACCAGGCCACCATTCTGTTCAATTTGCTGAGTTAATTGGGCTGCTTTGTGCATCTCCATCTCTGGTACTGCATGCTGTGCTGCTCTGCGGCTGGGTAGCCTGTTTATCCATGTGCCTCAGCAGCCCTGACCAGATGTCACCAGCTTATTTAAATGCTGGCATGCATCCAGCTATGCCTCATTGCAATTCCAGCTTGTGAGAGTTTACACATCTGGAACAAGGGATGTGGCCTCTGACATACTCGATGGTGTCTGCAGAGGACTGCTGATGAGAAGGGATTTGATGTGCTCTCATCCTTTGCAGATGCCACCATGACGCAAAATACAGATGCAAACACACGGCTTGCCCACTGCACCTCCAGAGCGAAGAATTGCTGTGGAGTTACAGAAGTGTAACAAACAAAACCAAGAGCTGTAGCTTCCCAAGAACCTTTGTCGTCTGTATTTGCCAGGCTATGAGACAAAAACTTGCCCAACAGCACCTTTGGGACCTGGCTTTGAGTCTAGGTATCCTCTTGGTCCAGAAAGATTGCAGCAGCCAAGTGAACCTGTGGGTGCTACAGCACACTGTGCTCTAATTGTGATCCCCTGGTTGATGGTGGATGGGATTCCAAAATGTGTTCTGGGCATGAGCTGGTGCTACCAGTTTTGTGTGATTATCATCCCGTGGGAGGGCTGGAGGAAAGCACCTTTCTGTCCTTATTGGATTGCTCTGCATTCCATACTAGTTGCTACAGCAGCCTGATTTTGTGTGATTGCTTGGATTTTCATGTCAGAAGTAAACCTGATGTTATGGGGCTCCTCCTTATAGATGGTAATTCTGCTCTAACCTGGATGCTGACTTGGAGCTACTGGACTGAAAAGCATCCACATTGTGTGTTTTCGATGGTCTCCAAACTGCATTTTTCCCTACCTCTGGAGGATGCCCTAGGGCTCTTATCTTCAAGTGTAAGGGTGATAATCAGAGGTGTATGCAGCAGTTTCTGGGTGCTAGAGGCCAAGCAGGTAAAGGTAGGACTGGGCCATGCCTCTTATTGACTTCCAGTGCACTCAAAATGGGGAAGTAAACAAGTTTAAGGGCATTTTAAAATGAGGAGAGTAAGGGAATGCCATCCTTTTTGACAACTGGAAAGTACCCATGTACACTTTGAGGATGAAGCAGACACACGTGCACCTTACAGTCCACCCAGCTAAGGAACAAACAGACGAAAGTGGGAAGAAACATCTGGGATATGAAGGAAGTTGAAGAGCAGCCAGTTGGCATGAGTCCTTGGGCAGATGTTCAGTAAAAAATTTTTGGTTATGCAAGAAAGGTGTCAGGGTTCATGAAAAGAGGAGGTATCCTCGCAGTTTGTTAGATTGACTCATCAAAGGTTGTGCTGGCAAATTCTGCAGGGCATGGGGAGAAAAGGCCCCAAATCCCTGTCCTAGACATGGGACACAACGTTTGGGGCAAGTACCACCTGTCCCCAAAGGGTACCTCAGATCTATGGTACGTTATTCCAAAGCCAATAGCTTAAATTAGTAAAATAAAGCAAAAACGATGTGTTGTTTTGTCATTGTTGTATGACTGGGGCAGGGAAAGCTACATCAATACAGTTTATAGACAGACTAGCCCCAGGCCCTTGTGACCTTCTCTCACACTGCCCAGCATGTTTTGGGTGGTAGGAAGTGGCTGCAGGGCTTCTTCATGCTGTGACCCTGCTGCAGGGGTCCAGATGTGGCTGTACAGTGCCCTGCGGTGCTTCCAGGCTCTCCCAACTCCCCGACCTGCTGTCGCTGCTGCATCAGTGGTTCCTGACCAGTGCCTGGAGTTGAGCTCTTGCTGCCTCAGCCCCGTATCTCAGACAGCCCTGCCTGATAGCTTTCAAACTAGCTCCTTTGTGCTCAGACCTAGTCACCCCTCGTGCAGAAGCTGGATTTCTTCTAAATGTCTGCAATGTGACCTGATTATTTTTCATGTCCTTCCTCGCCCTCCTTTTTAATAGTGTCTTCAGAAAAGCTAACAGAGTTCAGTTATATCAGTCATTCTGACTGATAGTTCCACCACTGCTCTTGGGATTCCTCCCCTTTGCTGTCCCTCCAGCATTAATTTCAGATTTAGCTATCAGCCCTCTAAAGACGGGGTATTGCCTTTGTTCTGTGTGTGTACAGCGCGGAGCACAGCGGAGTCCCCAGCTGTGACCGAGGTTCCCAATGCCACAGTGATAAAAGTGAATAGATCAGTAATGAGAAGAGGCAGCTGCTGCCATCTGAAAACATTCAGTTTTGGTGCTGGTTTCAGTGAAATCAGGATTGGATCTAAGGCTCCTCTTCTATTGCTGCTCCCAGTAGGGGTTTATCTTAAAATAAAGACACAAACTTTAGACTGTGTTGAAAGTCATGAAAATCAGGACGGCATTGCTATTTAATGCTGTTAGGCTGTGTTATTCTGATGTTAAGGCAAACATATGGGCTTGCAGACCTTTAACATAAAATTACTGGGTTTCTGGCAGTAGCTGTGTTTCTGCGTTTTTTACAGTGCTTGGTAGGAGGCTGAGCCATTGCACAACGTGGGATCATCCAGAGCTGTGGTGGGGTGCCGGGAAGGAGACTTGGTGAGGAGCACCACAGTGAATACTGTGGTTCCTTTTTAAGGCGCCTCTTAGGTCTTTTTCCTCCTTATAGCACTAGAAGGCATCTGGATGCTCTGATGTTGTAGTGATGGCAGGCTGCAGTCCTACTTTTTTGACTTTAAAATATTCCAGTGGCCTTTATCAAAGGTATCACAAAAGAATTCACTGAGGTCAAATTTGAGAAATTTCATGCTGAAATGCAAATTTCTTGATATTTCCCTTATATCAAGCTGTCTTACTACTGCATTTTTCTTTGACACTGGTAATACACTGTGTTTTGTGTTTCTTCGAAAGCACACTTCCCCCCCTACCTTCTTCCAACCCTTTTATCTTCCTGGATAGGTCTGTCTCCAGGTTCACATCACAGATGTGTAGCTGATGTTGCTGAGGTCTGCTTTGAGTCTTTTTCTGAGACAGAATTTGAATTTTTGTAATAAAGCTGTGACTTGGATATCCAATTTACCCAATGTCCAAAAGATGGCCAGGTGTTATATTAGTTCCAGGTTGTCCAGCACAGGCTGCCATAATAGCAGCTTTCTTCCCTGACTCCTTGCTGTTTAAATTGTGTATTATTATCTGATTTCCATAGCCAAAAGGCTGAATCACTCCATGTTGGCTGTTTAAATGTGAAAAAAAGCAAAGCAGAAATTAAAAAGGCAGCGTTATCTACCATCGCTTCTTCTGTTGAGCCTGAAGACACTGGTCCAGGATCGGTACCCACTGTGCTATGCACTGTGTAAACATCACAAAAGGGCTCTTTCTGCCCTGAAGACCTTATGTGTATAACCCTAGGTAAAAATTGCTGCATGTTTTCCTTGACATTTTTCAGAGGCGTGTCAGTCATCCTATGAAGAGTTACTGTGCTAAGGCAGAGGTCTGAATGTGATCTTTGTTACACTGTCTTACAAGAATGTCAGTCTGAAGTACAGTCCTCAAAGCAACTTTAACTGTGAAGTCACTTCTAATGTCTCTACAGTCCATTCCCATTAGATGTCTGTTAATTCTCAATTTTTTTTTTAATCTAGGAAATAATTTGTCTTCTAATCCTTTTGTACTTAAAATGATTCCACATAATTCCACTACAGTTCTTTCATCTCTTTGCAAAATCTGGGATGGCTCCTATCTGGCTCTGGAAATGCTGTCTTCAGACATCCTCATTAATTGATCCCTTATTCTGACACAATATAGGAAATGATGTTACTCCTCTCCCCCTGGGGAAATACAAGCCTGTGTGCATCTGTCCCGTCTCCCTTTGTGCTTAGCCAGGCAAAGAATCGCTCATGTTTTGTGTGCTTTAGCACTGCCTGCTTATCGCTCTGCTCTCAGTACTTGGTAGTAGCCTGGCTGTTTCTCACCGTCTAAAGATTTTGTTGTTATAGAAGGAGATTTTCTTCCATTATCTGCCTTATTTTCAAAAGCTCTTTAATCCTTTTACTCCTATATGGCAAGACTCATCTACCGTGGTGTGTTTGAAGTGTTAGCTCTTTAGAGACAACATACAAAGTGTGCAAAATGGCACCAGAGATGAATTTTGCCTGCAGAATTAGGTACATCAGGCTCCTCTGAAATCTGCAGCTTACAGCTTTTACACTTTCCTGGCTAAACAAACACAGCTAATGCCTTCCCCCAAAGGTACCTCTTCCTACTCTTTCTTGGCTTACTCGTGTTCTCCTTATGCTCTATTTCGTGCTGCTTGAACCTGTCTCTGCCTCACATGGCTGGAGTTAGAACAATATAAGATCTGCAAAAGCCACTAAAACAGTTAAGTCTCACCTATCTGAATGCAGGCATGCTGATCTGCCTGCTTGCACAGCTTTTGCACTGCGGGTTCAGTCAGCAGATTTTGCCAGTTAAAGTCTCCTTTTTTTCCTAGTTTTTAAGGCATTTCCTTGGCCTGGATCTAGTTACCTTAGGGATTAATTGATCCATCATGGTTTTGACCTCCTGCACCATCCACTCCCCATGAAATGATGGGGCTGTCATGCCTGAAGCAGGAACCTTGTGTGTGACAGACAGCTTTCTTTGTGACTTGGCTGAGAACACAGGCTTCACTCCGAAAAGATACTAGAATGGCAAGAATCTCAGCACAATATAGGACCCATTTTTTTAATCTGCTGTCTTAATCACAATCCGATTACTACAAGGTTTTATTATTCATTGGGATTTGATTTTATTCGTGGGATGGGAGAGGAATCTACTTATTCCTTTATTGTCCATTGATGTGATCTGAGATCACAGAAAATATAGAAAATATAAGTGTGTAATTGCAAGCAAAGCAAAAAAAACCAATAAACTGAACACATTTGTCTCCCCTTTGCTGCTGCTGTTATATAAACTGTGAGTGTAGGTAGAGTACATCCATCTTCCTTTTTTAACGTGAAAACAGCAGATGGGGCACATGGCTTTTTCTGAAGGCTACAGTGTGTGCAGCAGTGAGGACTGGCACGGTTATTGTGTGTAAAGCCAGTGGGGGCTTTAGTTTTGCTCAGAAATAAGGGTTTGCTTCACATTTCCATTTTGATTAGCAATAATGGTACAAAGGCAAATTTTCAGTGCGAGGAAGAGCTGCTAATAAAGTGACCTTTCAAAATTAAGTAGCTCATTGAAGTACCATACCACAATAAGAGCATACAAGGCCAGTCCCAGCTGCAGCGGGCGGGGAAACTGGATGGGAATCCAAAGAAACATGGAATGGGAAACCTGAAGTGGATGAATGGTACATGGTGGCACATTAATGGCAGCAAAGAACAATGGCCAGGTGCTGTTTCATGCTCTGGAGAGGCCGATCTATGCGCTTTGTCTTTGGAAGGATCTAAAAGTGAGAAAGGGGCAGAGAGTGTTTCTAGCAAGGTTTCTGGGCATGGGGTTGTGCAGTTAAGTACTCGGTTATTGTCCTGCCAGTGCCGTAACATCCATTGTGCTTGGATGCTGTTAGGAATGTGTTTGCATGGCTTTACTCATGGTAAACTCAGGGTAGATTTGACGCTATTTTGTGGATTCCTCTTGGATACAGGTGGAGAGCACTTAATACCACGCTGATCCTAATTCAAAACCCCGGTTTCTATGTAGGAATTATTTGCCGTTAAACTCCAGCTACGGAGCCTTTGGCAAGAGACATGAATCAATTTGTCCAGCTTTTCTTTTCTGTTTTGTCTCTGTGTGAAGGCTGATGCCCAGTGTGTGCCAAGAGGGCCTTTCAGACCCAATAATGCGCCCTTGTGTCTCATAGCATGCGTGGAATTTGCATAGGCTGTGCTGGGACAGGCAGGTTTCTTTTGTTGCTGGAAACAAGGAGCAAGTTCTTTTCCCTGTCTCTGCTTCCTAATGCCTCTCCAAAAGCTCTCAGCACTCATGTAAGAAATTTACTTTTTTTCTATTTATTTTTGCATTAAATGTTGTTCAACTTTGTGCAACTTGTGACGCTGGTTGTGTGGCAAAGTCATGTCAGTCAGTTCTAGTTGACAAAATTGTTTAATTTCCTTTCTCTGAATCTAGATATCTGATTGTCAGAGAGAACAGATAATCGGTGATGCTTGATGTAACTGCTGCAAAGTATTTGCATATCTTCTCTGTAGGGAAACAAAACTGCTAGTGAGTGAATAACAGTGCACGGATCATTGCAGGCAGGGTCACTGGGCCCATACACTTGCTATTAACCCTTCTTGGGATCTGTATTGCCACAGAATGAGTTGTCATGGGTTTCAGGCAAAGGGCTTGCTCAACATTATGGGCAGAACTGGCACTTGTTCGTGCATTGTATCCCTGTGCAGTGAATTCGAATATGATCACGTTGATTGGCAGTTGCTTTTTGGCACCTGATGTTGAGTTGTTGTGTATTGGTCTTATTTATGGCAGATAGCAAACTGCTGAAAAACAGACTGGGAGGGACTCAGAAAAATATGGCCCCCATTTGGAGTCACAGTGTGCTCGCTACAGCTACTCTGAGTGATGCAGCTGGGAGCCTTTAAGAGCTTTCTAAAATTTTACATGACCTGGCAGATTGCTTTGCAGTCTGCCTTGCAGACCTTCCTTCTCTCCATCCTCTTGAAGGAGTCTTTCATATCCTTGGAAGCAATGACAAGAAGAGAGGGTTTTGTAGATTCTCACAATGCAAGTGTTGCTGAGAGCCTGATTTCCTCTGATTTCAGTGAGTGTCTTTCTCTTTGTGTATCCTGACACCCATTTTTTATTCTCTTATTCTGATCAAGTATCCTGGAAATCACACTAAGGTGGTCTTTCAGGTCAAACGTGCAGTGGTAGCTTAGATAAGTGTTGGGTTCAGAGGTACTGCTGAGGTAGATGACTTGCCAGTGTGTGCTTTGATGTCCTCCCCTTTGTTAGCTACTGTCAATTTACGTCAGAACAATTAAGTTGCTCAGATCTCTAAAGTAGTAGCTGAAGTGCTCTGTGGCTCAAACCAATGGACAGGGTTCAGTGCGGGGCTGAGCAGTGAGCCCAGTGTGGTCTGAACACGAGGACGTGGCCTCCTCAGCAGAAGTTCAAGGTGCTCTGGTCTTACGTATGAAGGCATGATTTGGAGGGAAAGCCTTTGGTGGCCTCTGGGCAATAGGCAGAGTGTGTGCCTCCCCCCTTGTGTGCCACACCTCGCTAAGGCACTGATGCCATCCCTGAAAGGCATGAAGACAGCATTTATGTTACCTGTGCACTTGGCAACTGCTGTTGGAAAAGGGTGTTCAGTGGGAGCTCACAGCCAAGGAGGGATGGTGAAACAGCAGAAAGAAAAGTATTGTCTAAGAGCCCAAGAGTGATTAAAGAACTGGAGAATGTTGTGCAATGAAAGCACGCGGTGTGTGTAAGCTGGGTGTGTATGCAGCCTTCTCCCAGAGTCTTGGAAGAACTGGCACACCAACTGGCAGGGCCAGACCAGCACTTTGTAGCAGAGTATGACACCAGGCAGTAGCTTGTGACTGGAGAATAATTACATTCAAGTAAAAGCAGGAGAAGCAAGCTAGGCAACTGTAGCCTAGGGGCTTGACTTCAGAAGCATGCAAGTGTTTGAAACAGTGGTGGGAAGATGGTAATAGAAGACCTAGAGGTAGATGGAAATTGGGATAAGCTTTAAGCGTGAGCATTAAAAGCACTGATTAACCTGAAATTTCTTTTTGATAACTCTTTATTTTCGTTTTGACATGTTAAATGTAGCTTACCTAACCTCTGGTAGGGCTGAGTATCTGTGACAGGTAACCCTTAGCAGAGAGTGTCTCAGAGTGTCTCATCCCTTTCCCCATGCCACATGAGAAGCTGCAAAACAAAGAAAGCGGGTATCAGAGGAGGATGGGGGAGGCTGGATAAAGAACAGCCTAAAGAAAAGGCAAGAACTGCATGAACCAGGAAGAGATGTACTTGAAGGAAGGTTACTAAGAGCTCCTCAAGGATTGATCTTGCCTGGCGTGTGCTAGTACTGATCAATTGCCACTCATTTCAGACGCAGAGTGCATTGATGGGCAGTCATCGTACTGGCAGAGGGCAGTAACCAAGAGCTGGCAACTCATCACCTGGGAGAGTTTGACCACATCTCTAGCAGAACTGTGGGTCAGTCTTGCTGCACGGTTATGATTTTAAAAACAAAGTCCCAGGGCCTGGAAATATTCAGTTTCTGATAGGAAGGTAGTGATGTTGGAACAGCAATGGGAACTGATGAGTGTAAGCTGTCTGTGAAAAAAAGATTGAGATTTAGGCTTTCAGGCCGTGGCGACTGAATTTCCGGGGAGGGAAAGAAACAGAACCAAACTTAATCTATGACTGAGAGTGGTAAGTTAATGTAAAATATTGGATGTCATAGCTGCCTGAGATAGTAGGATGCAGATACAGTGAAAGTTGTAGTTGGGTGTTGTCCTGTGTTGCATATGTTACCATCACGTTATGGAGTGCTAGTCTGGGGCTGTGTTGTTCAGACAGGCCAGAAATGTTTTTGCTCCAAAGGGAAATGTAACTGCACTGTGCTGAATGCTCACCGAAGACAGACAGTGCTGTTGGTGTAGACTGGTAGCTCCTGTGTCAGCAGATGTCTCCTTCAGGGCAGACCAGCTGGCTGTGAAAAACAAAGCAACGAGGAGTTACTGTATTTTTTTCTCCTTCCCTTTTTTCCAGTGATGCCATCTGCAGTTTTGTCATATGCAATGACTCCTCCCTCTGCAGCCAGCCCATCATCTTCAATCCTGACTTCTTTGTAGAAAAGCTACGCCATGAAAAACCAGAGGTTTTCACAGAGCTGGTTGTCAGCAACATTACCAGGCTCATTGACTTGCCTGGAGCAGAGCTGGCCCAGCTGATGGGAGAGGAGGAACCAAAGCTGCCTGGGGCAAACAGCACAGCCTCTGGATTTTTTCGTTCTCTGATGTCTCTGAAGCGCAAGGGTGAGTATGGCATGAGGTCTGGTGCCTGCCTTTAGGGTAGTGCTGGCTGTCATCATCTGGTACACGTGGTTTACAAAACTTCTAGTTGTTTTGAGCTTGTTCTGAATGCTTAATACTTAAGGTTTGTAATCTCTGGCTATTACTCTAGAAAGGAGCAGAACAGAGGCCAGGTGGTTCATCCTGGAAATGCCCTACCAATTCTAGAGTAACCTTCCTCTGGGGATTATTGCTTTCTGTCAGGGGGGTCTTAGTGAGTCTGCTGCTCACTGCGCTCAGTGCAGCACAAACCACTGTGGTCCTTGAGAGTTTTTGGTCTGGCTCTGTGGATAGCACTGAGCTGGGGAGGGGGGGCCTGAACAAGCTGCGGGTTCTTCCAATATACACCCACGTGTCCTTGTTTCTCTGCTAAATTTGTCCATGGTAGTCTCTGTTCTTAGTTCATTAGCTTTCCTCTTTAGTGATGTATTATCAGTAAAGGCTGAGAGCACCAAGTTCCATGAAGAACAGTGATGCCCAGGTTTCCCAAGCCACTGACTTCACTCAAGGCCCAGTGTCTCCTTCAGTTCTGTCCCAGCTCTCTGGAAGGTCTCATCTGTGCAGCTCAGAAATCTGAAAGCATCTCCTGTGCAAATGCCGATGTCGCTCTGATCCACATCCCAATCCAGTGAGTCAGTGACAAAGCTCTGCAAGCAGACTCTGCTCAAGCACAGATTCAATCCCAGGAGATGACATGTTTCTCCTTCTCTCTAAGACAAGCATTCAGCTGGAGTTTCTTCTGGTAAATTGACTATTCTTATCTTCTCTTTCAAGTTCGACTGTCTTGGTTATGAAACATTAGCCACAGGCCCCTTCTCAGAAGTCTGAGATTTGCTTTTGAGCACAGCTGTGTTCAGATCCTCTCCTCTTCACTGCCTGGCACATTTACCACTCTGTTTTGTTGGAACTAAAAGGGTGTTCTAGCTGCACGTGTGCCTTCTTCCGCCTCTGCCCACACTCAAAGGGAGCATGGTTCTCCTGATAAGTTCAGCTAAACCTTCTCCCTCATCTAGACAGAAACAGCGTCCATCTGGGCCCCTCTCACATCCCTCATCAGCACTGGTTTCCTAGCTAGACTGACTGTCTGCTGGCAGAGAAGTGGTGGGTAGCTGCTTTCAGATGTTGGCAGCCTGAGGTTGAACACTTCTAATTAGTTTTCCCCTTCCTTCGAGCAATTCTGCTATTCTGAGTACCTCTGAGAAGGTATCACTGTGTGTGAGTATCGCTCTTTTTTCCTTCAACCTTTATGTAGTTTCCCTAAGGGTTTTTTTATTTTACCAGATCTATTCCTCCACTGTGTTTCGTAAGGGCAAGCTCTGCAGCCCCACTGGTCAAGGCTGAATTTTCTGTTGCTGGATTCAGCCCTACCCTCCTGGCTCATCCAGTGGGAGCCCTGGCAGATACACGAACCCTAGGCTGGACAGGGTGACTTACCTTGCTGCTCCATAATAACAGGTCTTCACGCTGCCCCCAAACTGCAGTTAGGCTGTGTTCAAACCTGTTACTGCTGCTGTCTCTGTTCAGGGAGAGTAGCAGGACACCTTAAATTCAGACACTTGTCACTTGACAAACAGAAGCAAGCGAGTAACCAAGTTGAAAGTGTCTTCTTAGTGTGTATGGAAACTTCCCTGTTCTTGTCAAAACCTTCTAGTAGGAGTTTGTGAGCCTTCTCTAGCTCATTTTTTAAATGCTCTGCTGGAGCACTTCTCTTATCAGACCTGACATCTCCTGCTAGCTCTCTTCCCCAAGAGCTCAGCCTTTCCCATTCCATGGTCTGCTCTCACTACAGCTACAGCTAGCAGATGTTTCCGAGTCTGCTGGCTGCACTCCCAGGCTGCAATGGCAATGTCTCCCTGCACTGACAGGCACTGTCTGTGAACTCCTTGGCCAAACTCTGAGAAAAAGTAGTTTGTGCTTACAGAGAAAATCAATTGCATGTACCATGTGTTTCATCTTGGAGCCATCATTTGTTTTTCTTCATGTTGTAGACCAGCTAGAACAAACAGGTTCTATTTCTTCAAAGCCAGGGGCCAAGGACCAGAGAGTTCAGAGCTGATGAAATTGCAAATGCTGACAACTCCTTTGAGCATTAGGAAACTCAATCTCATGCTGCTTCTTGGTTTCAGAAGCAATTGTACAATAACATCTAAGCCTTCATAACTCAGCATCTATTCTCCAGACACTCCTTTCAAGTTTCTTTGAAAATCAAATTCTCATTCAGATATCAACTTCTGACTTCAAAAAGTAAATTGAATTTATCAGGCCCCGCATGTCTCAAGAAGATGTGTTTTCCTATTCCCTTCCTAGCCACTATTGATTCTATCTGTTGAATGTCTAATGAGTTTAGTTTTCTTCAAGGACAAGAATCTTTTGCCAATCATTCTCTCCATTTGTGCTCAAACTTTTCAAATCTTACGTGTGGATCAAGAGGTCACACTGCCCTCCTTTCTCCCCCAAGACTGAAGCATGTGCTTTATCAGAGGGAGGTCAGAAACTTCTTGATTTAGCAGGAGGCTGGAGTTCCTGGTGGCTTACTGTGCATTTCAGAAGTCCTGGAAGAAAGAGGAACATTCTTCAGGTGGATAAAATTAGTTGCACAAGAAGGCTGTTAGAGAAGTGCTCAGGGTTAACCAGGTCTTTCCCACATGCTATGAGCATCAACACCGCAGAACAGTAAGATCTGTAATACAGTAGACCAAAAGCTAGTAAAATCAAAATGTGCTGTAAGGGGTAAAAAAAAATCAAGAGAAAGCTGGTGGGGGAAATAACTTTTATCAGATCAGACCAGCTTGGATTGCTGAGCTATCTGCTGTAACAATAAGGAGGGGAACCTTCATCCACAGACAGCTGGGATGCAAAAGCCCAGCTTGCCTTCAGAAGCAGCTCATGCTCCTGGCAGTCTGGACACGGAGAAGGGAGGAATATTCTTTTCTTAAATCTGTCAGATCTCTGAAGCCGAAGTGTGAGGGCAGGACAAAACAGCTCTGTACCTGCTTCCAGTTCTCGGCCCCAGTCCCATGTTGCAGTATGGTCAGTCAAGCATCTTGTCTCTAGCTGCAGGCAAAACCTGCAGGCATCTGAGGGAAGAAGTGGTGCTCAGGTCTCTGGTCACTGCCAGTGAAGTCCCTGGGAGCTGCCTCAGCTTTCTGAGGGACAGAGCTTGCTGGCTGTGTGTGTTTGATGGAAAAAGCCACTCACCAGTAAGACTCCATTTGTTAAAAAATAGTGTCCTGCTGTATAACCACTCTCTTACCCAGGAAGTCCCTCTTTGGACAAGAACAGTTTTCTGCATTGTTTCAGCAAGTGCCTTTCAGTTAAATGGGCTTCTCACTCATGTAATATTTCCTTCCATGCAGGGATCTCTCTGCTTTCAGCTCAGGTGCTTCTATCTTCTTTTGGGTCTGTAGCCTGTGTTGATGGAGTTGTGGAGCTGGCAGCTCATGCCTGATCTGTAACAGCCCCATGAGATGAAAGCAAACTCCGGGAGTGAGAGGAGCTGTCAGTGCTCCATATGGAAAAAGGCCCAGCTCATTGCTTCACTACTCTCTTTTTTTTTCTAGATCTTCCATGCTCAGCTTTCTGGTACTTTATACTTCATTGTACTCAGGCCAAGACAGCTGACATGGAAAAGAGATTCACTGGAGTTAGGGAGTTCCAGGGATTACCCATCCCCTAAGAGGAGGCCAGCATGAGCCAGTTGGATCATGTCTGCTCTCCCCACTAGTGCTTGTTTCCCTCTCGTGTCTCATAGCTGCATCTCTTCTTTCTGCTCCATTGTGTGTTAAGCCACAGTGAGGAATAATCTGGACATTCCTTCCCTGGTGTGGAGTGTGCAAATGTGGCAGGTACTTGGACAGTCCAGGTTGTCACATCTGCCCTTCCACTTTGCTGTTTCCCTAAGGTCCGAGCTTGCAGATGTTGTGCCCTTTAAAACTGAAGCATCTGTTCTAGTGTTGTTTCGGTTTTGGGAGTGAGGGAATGTTTGCTTTATCTGATAAAAACTGTGAGTAAGTTGAGGTAAGAAACAGAATGATGAAGCCCTTGTGAGTATGGCATGGTGAGATGGCATATCTGGGAGTGGTTGTGATATCTCACTCTTGTGGGGATGTGTGTGCTTCACCCTTAGCATTTTAGGGCACTGGCTTTTGCATGCTGAGATCCTGTTCTCTGAGAACCGCTCATCTCTGTGGCTATTGAGTCTGAGCACATTATCTTCTGTTCTGCAGAGAAGGGGGTGGTGTTTGGCTCGCCGCTGACAGAAGAAGGCATTGCACAGGTCTCCCAGCTAATTGAGTACCTGCACAAAAGTAAGTGACTCTGTGTTGCTGTCTTCCTGCCCCAGGGGGTCTGGCCTCATGTCTCCGGTGCAGAGAGAGTAAAAAACTCTGAGCTCTCCAGCAGCAGGAGTTTGGGGCTCAACTAGGCAGGTGTTCTCCAGAATTGCCTAGCAGATATATTAATCTCTTTCCCTCTATGCATGGACTTTTTCTACTGATGGGAGCCAGCTTGAAGTCATGTCTCTGGAAACAGTTCACTGGGATTTGCTGTTTGGGAAGGGAACTGCTTTAGTAAGACGATGGGAATCAGCCTCTGATTAATCAGTGGCCTTTTTTCTTCCCTCTGCAGATCTAAGAGCAGAAGGCTTGTTTCGCGTGCCAGGCAACAGCATCAGGCAACAGATCCTAAAGGATGCTCTGAACAGTGGTACAGATATTGACCTGGACTCTGGGGATTTTCATTCCAACGATGTGGCCACACTGCTAAAGGTGTTCCTGGGTGAATTACCAGAGCCGCTGCTGACACACAAGCACTTCCATGCCCACCTCAAAATTGCAGGTGAGTGAGCAACAAGAGGCAGTGATGAGCAGAGGAGCCAGCCTCCTAGAAAGCTGGTAGTGCTACAGAGCTGCACACTAGGCTGCAGAACTGTAAACTTTAAAGGCAGGGTAAGAAGGAATCTTCCTGCCATCTCAGCCTAATGGTGGAAAGACTGGAACTGAAAATCCTAAGGAATCAGACCAAGTCTTTCTAGCCCATCTTCTCTCTCTAGCACTGAAGAGATACCTACAGGAGTAGAGGCCACATTGGTAACCCAGGTTTCCCTCTGTTTTAAGTCTAGGGATCTCCTGTGCGAGGTGTGGTTTCTATGTTATTCTGTTATGGGACTACCTTAATGTGAACTTGTTCTGCCTTGCCTTCAACCCATCATGACTCTTATCAACTGTGTTGTCCTGTGGGAGTCTGGGAGCTGAGGCAGAGAGAGGAAGGGCCAAGAACTGTGCAAGAGTTTGGAGGAGACCTGCATGTGAAAAGGGAAGAGTAGCCAATTGCTGGAGACCTGCTGCTAGGGAAGGGAATGTATGTCCTTCATGTTCTTGCCTTGTGGTCTTGCAGACTTGACACTTTTTGATGAGAAGGGGAATAAGACCAGCACTCCAGACAAAGAGCGCCAGATTGAAGCCCTCCAGCTGCTGTTTTTGATCCTTCCTGCACCCAACCGCAGTCTGCTCAAACTGCTGCTGGACTTGCTCTACCAGACCGCCAAGAAGCAGGACAAGAACAAGATGTCTGCCCACAACCTTGCCCTCATGTTTGCACCCCACATTTTATGGCCCAGAAATGTGAGCAGTGCCTCATTATCTATGGGTGGGGATATTATAAGGTAGAAAGCAGAGGTTTGGCAGACCTACAGGGGAAGAACCAAGATGGGAAGATTAAGTATTGATACAGTGATGTGAGGGTTGGAAGCTGGGATGGTGAGGTGGAGCTTCCAGGCAGGACTCAGTACTGCCATAGGTCTCATTTGCAACTGATGCTTCATCTTTTTCAATAAAGTTGAAATAGCACAGTGCTGTTCTTTTAAGAATGACAACTTGAGACGAGTTTCTTGTGCTGCTGATGAACTCTTTGGCCACAAAATTGTCAAGTTGTTCTCTTCTCAGAGCAACTTTGGCTCTGTGAGCTCTGCTTGTTGTTGTGCTGTGAGCCCTCCCTGCTTGTATCCTCAGAGCAGTTCTTCTGCTGAGGCCCTGTGTGTGTCTGTCTATGTTCCAGAGACAGCAAGGGTAGCAGAGACCCTCCTCTTCTAACTGCTGCACCTTTGTCTCTGTCCCCTTGCCAGGTGACAGCAAATGACCTTCAGGAGAATATCACAAAGCTAAACAATGGAGTGACCTTCATGATCAAACACTCTCAGAAACTCTTCAAGGTAAGTGCACTCTGGGGCTTTGCTCTCTGCGGCCCCTCAGTAGGAGATTGGATGCCCCTTGCCCAGACAGATCCCAGTGGCCAAGTGTATATTCTAGGTGCTCTCTTCTGCTTTAGGAGAAGGAGGATTTCTACAAGAAAGTGTTCCTTTAGTGACTAGGGAGGAGGTCTTTGGACAGGCAGCTCAGGAAGAGGACAGCCCTGGGGTGTCTTTGCCTGGGCAGGTCAGAAGCACGGTGTGGTGAACACCCCCCTCTGCTGGGCACCCAGCACCTGCTGCCCGGCTGGGAAAACCTGGGGCAGGGGGCAGGTAGCAATGGGGCTCCCCCAGGTTCTGGTAGGGTGAGGGAACTGAAGGGGCTTGTCCTGCATGAGGGCTGTGAAGTCATGAGTCCCTGATGCAGGAGGTCATTTTGTTGTGAAGTTCTCTACAAGTAGTAGTCAGCCCTCTGGTTTTACAGCCCTGGGCCTCTGTCCAGCTCAGAGTGGGTTGCTGTCAGGAGTGTGGGACTGTCTACAGGTCCCCCAGGGAACCTCAGAACTAGTGTTCAGTCCAGATCTGCTGTAGGTCTCGTTTGCAACTGATGCTTCATCTTTATCAGTAAAATTGCAACAGCACAGTCCTGGTTCTTTTAAGAATGACAGCTCCAGGAGATTTGTTTCTGTAACAGGCAGTCTCTTGGCTTCCCAGGACCTACACGGTCCTTGCAGACATCTACTCTCTGCAATGAGTCCTCCCATAGAAAGTTCCCTCTCTGCCCTCTTTGTCAGACCCCTTTTTGGCCAGCTCAGAGCTGGGGGAATTGCTTGGAAAATATTCCTGTCAATCCCTGCTCTTGCTCTGTGTTCCACTTGTGCTGGTTGCCTGCATTAAAAGAAAGCTGTGAACAGAGACTGCACTGGGGACATGAAATCCCATCCCTTTGTCTGCTCTAAGCGGCTGAGTCTTGACAGAAGTGGCTTGCGTGGCGTGGCTGAAGAGCAGCTCTTGCTGCAGCCGTTCTTGCCCTAGGGCCAAACACACTAAACATAGGTTTGGCCTTTTCTCTGCTCGTTGTCACAGGCCCCAGCGTACATCCGGGAATGTGCTAGGCTGCACTACCTGGGATCCAGAGCCCACACGTCAAAGGTAAGGCCTCCGTGAAGGGGCAGAGGCTGTGCTACAATGAACGGATCCTTGTGAGTGAAAGAAGGTGAAAACAAACCAAGACATGAAAGAGGATATGTCAGAGAGTAGGAGTGAGGGAACCATATGGTGTGGTGGTGCAGGTGGCTGCATTAGGGAAATTGGGCAGAGTTGAAGCATCGGTTAATCAAAAGCACAGGGAAAGCTACCAGCCCCTGTTTATCAGCAAACCTGCTCCCTGTGCCCAGTACACGCAGCACCTGCTCCTTCATGGGATTGTGCTTCCAAATAGACAGACTCTCCTACTGCCATGGCCAGGGTGCTTGGAAAAGGGGCTGGGATAAAGGCTACTTGCTGCCACTGGGACAAGATTTGTCTGTATCTTGCCAGCAAATGCTTCCTTGCCTCATATAGCTGCAGAAGAGGGAAGATGCAGTGTAAGGAGCTGCACTGACCCTTCTCAAGCCTGGAAGGGCTTCTGCAGCTGGCATCCAGGATGGGAGGGAAGAAGCAAAGGGGTCACCTTTGTATTGCTGTCACCTCTTCCTGGCACAGGGCCTGCTGGTGCAGTGCTGCTGCAGAGGGGTAGGGAAAACACAGCCCTGTGGATTCACTGGGGTTCAGGCAGCTTACAAGACTCTTTCCAGGCTGGCTCAGATGGGTGGCTCTTTTGGATTAAAGCATGGCAAGCGACTGCTGTCTCCGCTTTCCCAGGACGACCTGGATTTGCTGACGTCTCCAGGCTCCGAGGAGCTGCAGCCCCTCAAGTCTCAGAAGCGAAGCCATCTGGAGAGTTGCCATCAGGAGGAGACACAGCAGCGCACGGAGGAGGCACTGAAGGAGCTCTTCCGCCACGTCCACAATATGCCTGACTCCGCAAAGAAGAAGAAGCTCATCCGGCAGGTAATGTGGGGAAGAAAGATATGTTTGGGTCGAGCTTGTCAATCCTGAGCACAGGGCTAAAGGGAGGGCCTGCTTGAGAGCCGCTCCTAATCCTGAACAGGCTGAGGACAGTGGGCTTTTGGCTGTGTAAGGGGCAGATCTGTAAGAAGGCAAGGGAGGAGGAGGTCCATCCTGGATGTGGCTGATGATGGAGCTTGCTGCACCAAGCTATGGTTTGAACTCTGTGTTTTCCAAGCCAGGGATTTGCCAACCAGCAGTTCCCCAGTCCTGATCGTGGCCTTTTTTAGCTGTCCCTTCTTGCAAGCAGGGAGTGGTTTCCTCTTGGTCCAGTGTGCATTCACAGCCAACCTGCTGCTCTAGAGAGACTGGGTGGCATGGTCAGCACCAGTCCTGGCTGCCAGCCTCCAGTTCTGCCCAAACCCCTTTCTGCTCCAACAGCTGCTGCTTTTGGCTTACCTGATAGCCAGCACAAAGCAGCCTCACATGCACTCTCCTTGTAATCCTGAGTGGGAGGCATGGCCTTCCTCTGCTTTCTTATCCCTGCAGCTCTGAGCTGTTCTTCCATTTTGGGGTGTGAAAGGCCAAAATGACATCTAGGCAGAGAGCAGCACATAGCAGCAAGGGACTGGTGTAACTGTACAGCAAGGGTGTCAAACTCACGGCCCACGGGCCGAATCCAACCCTCCACCTTCTTTCATCCAGCCTGGCACCTGGTTTCTACCCAGCAGCAGCACTGAGCTCTTTGCCCCTACACTCCTGCCAGCGCTCTGGTCACATCTGCAGCATCTGTGACGCGCGTTACGCTGCAGGAGCCGTGAGTTTGACACCCCTGCTGTACAGTAACCATGCTAACATACTGCCCTCATGTTTCCTTCTAGTTTAATAAGCATCCTACGGCTCTCACTCCTGGATATGATGTACCCTCATCCCCAGAACCGCGACGCACCCGCTCACGCTCTTTCAGCGGCCTCATTAAGGTAAAGGCAGCCTCTGACCCCTGCTTTCTACTATGAGTTTCTGTTGTTGCTCTCTGCTTCTGCTTTGCCCTAGCTTGAATGAGGCCCTCAAAGGTATGAACTGTGGAAAGTATTGACTGCCAAAGAACACAGATGCACCGGGAACGGAAAAGGCAGCACAAGAGAAAAGGCCTTGTTAGTATAAAGTTTATAATGTGTCTGTAGGATCTATGCATCTTTCTGAAGGATTGTTTGCTTCCCAAGATGAGATGGGGACTGACAGGGAGCTAGTCGTGTAGCTTGGCCTGTTAGCACAGGTGTTAGTGCACTGTAGACTGGCCCTACAGCAGCATGGACCTGCTTCTGACAGTCTGGGCTCCTGGCCAGGCCTCATGTTGGCTCCCAAACCCTTTTCAGTCAGACAGGCTCAGCCTAGTGGCGTAGTATTTCATCTGCTTTGCAATCTTTGTCCCAGTTTGCTTCCTTTTTTCTTCCCAGCATCCAACTGCTTACCAGCATTGCATCCTGCTCCTTCACTTTCTTTTCCTCTTTGCACTCTAAGCACTAGCCAACAGCCCTCTCTTCTTACGGCAGCGGAAAGTTTTGGGAACCCCAGTTATCCTGGAGAGGAAGAACAGGGATGCCACACCAGAGCCTGAGCGAGTCAGCAAAGAGAATATCCACCTGGTAAGAGCTGCTTCCAGCACCCCTGAAGCTTCTGGTAGGGGAGCGCGTGAAGGGAAATAGGGTGCAACTTGGGCACTCATCTCAGTGATCACTGTGGGGCTGCTTGCTCTTCTCTTACTGAAAGGTTTCCAGTTGTCTCCTGAATGATCAAATAAGGTCTTAGGATACTGCTGTGAGGAGAACAGAGCAGATGGCAAGGACAACATCAGGACAGAAGTGGTGTCAGCAGGCCTCCACTCCAGTCTTGTCCCTCTAGTTGTGTGCCTGCCCCGGGGCATCGGCTTATTCCCCTTTCCCTCTCTCCCATCCTGCTCCCCACGTTTTACAGAGCCTGCTGCCTGTAGTGCTGTCCCGTGGCCCAGACAAACCAAGAGTGGATCTGGGTGGTAGCTGCTCTGGTGATACAGGCTGCTCACAGGGAAGGCTGTGGATGCCACTTCATCCCCCAGCTCTTTACTCCTGTTCCTCTCTCTTGTCCAGCTGCAGAAATGTGGATCTCCAGCTCACATGTCCCAAGCGAAGCTGAAATCTTTAGAGGGCCAGAAAGAGGTGAGACAAACACACACATATACACACGCACACATACACACGTTCTCCTTCCTGTGAGGAACCTGGTCTGCTGGACTCAGAGATCTGCAAGATGTGGTGGCATGCACACAAGGCTCTGTCTTGCACTCTGTGACAGCTGTGGTCCCCTGGCTTGTAGCAGCCTGATTCATGCCAGGCTGCAGGCAGTTGGCATACTGGAAGCCTAGGCTTGAAGGGCTTCACCTGGGCAGGTATGTACAGCCCCTCTACCTGTGAACTGGCAGGCTGGCTGTCACAGGAAGCAGAGGGAAGCTGGCAGTGCAGGGCAGCGCTAACAGCCTGTCAGGGTGGGAGTGGGACAAGAGGTTGGTGCAGCCCAAAACCAGCTGCTGTGTTTGTCCCTGTCCACTCCCTGCCTCTTGCCTAGTGCTTTGCTTTGGTAAAACGGGTGGGAGGCAGACCCCGGGGAGAGTCCTTGCAGGGGAAGGACAGCACATCAACATTTTCTTGCATGGTATTCTTTGTCTCAAGCATTCAGTTGTTCTAATTCTCTGCCCCAGGAATCCTGTAGACGCATGCGGACCCGCCTGCTTTCCAAGGATTCGTCATCCCTCTGAATCGCCTCGCACCAATGCATGGGTGGGGAATGGCCAGCCTTGCAAGCTGTGAATAATGCACTGCATAGAGAGGGGGTGCTGCAGGCTCACGGCAACCCTCACCGACACAGCAGCGCTCTTGAAACTGGACCTTTGCAAAGACTGCAGGGATTTGTTTCTTTATGTATACAAATTATATTTCATTCTGCTATGGGGCAAACCACTATCTAACCAAAACGTGTGCAGCATGTCTGACCTACTGGCTCTGGGAAGAGCTGGAGTGCTTGCTTACAAGGAGAACCCTGTGCATTGCAGGGCTGTTTCCACTCCCAGCTTTCTCTGCAGTGTTGCTAAGCTGTATTTTTGGGGCTTTTCTGCTCTGAGGTTTTAACACGTTGGCTTGTTTTTACTTCCTTCCCTCTGTTAGCAGTAAGAACGATGGACTCCAACCTTTACCTACATCCTGTCAGCTAACTTTTACTTCCAGGCCTCCTCTGGAGCCACGCCCTCCTCTGCTTCCTCTGGGCTCCGTTTTGAAGGGCTGGATTGCACAAAACGGTACAGGGCACAGAATGGGCCTGGGAGAAGAAAAGGTGTTCTGGATGCCAGCATTTCAAGTGGGGCCGGGAGAAAGCAGATTTTCCAATGAACTGAACCCACTGTTTCAGATTGAGCTGAAAGGCGAGGTGGCCCTTGCTCACTGCCTTTGTGTTCCCATGGCACAGCTCTACCTGGTGAGCCAGCGGTGTCTACTCTGTTTTCATCCAGGGAGGCTAAGTTGAGTGGGACAGGAGGCTGGCAAAGGCTGTCTGGGCAGGACAGCCCCATCTTTTGGAAGCTGGGGTGTCTGGGTTGGCTGTTCACACACCATAGGAACATCAGCATGAGATGTGAGAGAGGGCTCTGGCTGTTTGGAATCTGCTGCAAATGGTGCCAAAGGCTTTGGCTGAAGATATCCGGATAGCTGATCAGGCAACTGGCTGATTAGTCGTTAAACTGGAAAGGACTGGAGCTGGCTTCAGCTTCTTGGCCTGAGCTGCAGAAATGGGATGAAACCATCTAGATATGGGATAAATCCCCATCACAGCTGGCCAGTGTCAGCTGCCAAGTTAAGCTAAAGTGCTTCAATAAGCCAGTCTTGCCAAGTACCTGTCTGCAAGCTCTCTGGGGTAGGAAACACACAGGGTCACTACTGTGAAATAAAGATTTAATCAGCTGGGGAATCATCTAAACACTTCTCAGCCCTTCTCAGCAAAGCAAATAATCTCTGGAATCCAATTATAATTGTCTTCTAGTCTTTAAGAACCAGCAGCCGGCAGGAGTTGAAGCTCTGTCCTTGACAGCTTTCTGAGACAACTGGTGGCAGGAGGTGTGAATATTGGGATGTGGGCAGGGATTTCAGTCCGGCTGGCTAGAGCTGTCAAAACAGGGCATCAAAGCCCTGGGCAGCTTAGCTGGAATTTGTCACTTTTTTTTTTTTTACTGTGATTTTTTTTTTCTGAGATGCAAAGCTATGTACCTCGTGCTGCTCTGTCTGAAGGGATGTTTCTGGTACGTTATCTGGGGCACCTGTCCCCAGTCTGACCCCACACTGGAAGAGCTGCCTTGAAAATGTAGGGGGTAGTGTGACTGTAGATGTGCAAGTTGGGAGTTGCTGATGTTAGGAGCCTCTGTCACAGCAAAGAAAGAGCTCTGATTCTTCAGGAACTGGGCAAGCGAGGATGCTGTGAGGAAGGGCAGAGGCTGTTTGCAGGGGATAGTAGTATGTGCGTTTTGGATGTGTCTGTATTCATTCCCTCCAGAGGCTGTCTACGTGCTCTTCTCCAAAGGGCACAGTGTATTTTGTTGACTGCACTTCTACCCTGCCCCTGCACTCCACTGGTAGCAGAGACCTAAGCATCTCAGCTTTGCCTCCAATCAGAAATTAGATGGAGCCAAAGGTTGAGTGGCAGCACCCAGAGAGCAGGGTCTGGTCCTGCTACCTCTGCTCAAGCATTTGTTCATCCCATACCTGCTCTCCCCATTGTCCCTAGCTTACTTGGACATATATCTCTGTATAGGTGTCTGCTTGGCCAGGCAATCTTGTTTCTAGGACTAAATACACTGCTCCGGTATAGATGAGAGGAATTTAACTCTTCTGTTGCTGCTTACTGGTGGGTCTAGCTCAGCGTCTCCAACTGGCTTCTGGCACAGCTGAGATTTGCTTAGCTTTAAGAAAAATTAGGGGCATCAGCCCCTAAAAAATGGGGCATCAGCCCAGCGTTCTGCATGTCTCAAATGCCTTCTTTTCCAAAGCAGCAGGTGTGGTCTCCAGACAGAGCAGTCCCAGGAGGAGTTTCATGCCCTGGGCTGTCCTCCCTTTGCAGAGGATGGTGGTGGTTGACTGATCTAGCCTCTAGGGCCCTTGGCTATTGCAGTCCTAACGTGTTCGCACTGTCTCACAGGCAAGGGGGAGTTTTAGTCATGCTTGGATGTGTCTTATTTGTCTGCCCTGTTCAATGACTCAAAAAGATGCTTTCTCCCAGAGCAGCCACTAACTGTTCCCAGAGTCTGTCATTTCCAAAGTATTTTTAATCTTTGTCCTTATTTATATATGCTATGTTATGTACTGTTTCAGACTGTTGCCTTTCTGTGTGTTCATGTGAAAACCCCACATTAAATGCTTTTATTTTCAGTTGTTCTGCTCAGTGGCTTAAGCAGTTTCATTGGGACAGCAAGGATTTGGTTGTGTATCCACCTTCAAAAGGAAGGAAAGGTCTGCTTAGAACCCCAGTCCTGCTGCCCTTAAGTGTGGGAGTGCTTGGTGAGGTGCTGCCTGCCTGCAGGGACGGCACTGGCCTCCCTTGGCATTGGGGCTCATTCCCTCTCTGGGATCCTGGTGTGATGCAGCATCCCTAGATGGGCTGTCTTTCCCCCAGGGGTATGAAGTTGGACCTCTTGTTTTCCTGTCTTCCCACTGCTGTCATCCAGGGTGGTGGGAAATCAGGTTTACAAAGAGCACTTTATATAAATAATGGATCAAATGAATAAATTTTTCTCAGTAGAACCATTCTTCTCTCGCCACTTTTGGCTGCTGAGGGAGAATGGTTTCTGCTTGCATTTTCTTTTCCTCCTTCTTAATAATGGCATCTCAGATTTTATGCAGATGATTTCTGTGAAGTTCTTCCACGTTTGAAATGCCCTGGGCTTGCCTGCCATGGCTCAGACACTCATTAACATCCTCACCATGTGACTGAAAAACAAGCAGGAGAAGCAAGCAGCATGGTACGTTTGAAACCAGCAGGGTGAGCTCCAAGTGAGCCCCATTCTCCTCTGGGGCTGCAGTCGGGTGTCATGGAACCAGTGCACCCCATCTCCCTAGAGCTGGAGAGTGTGAGGGAATGGGCCTCTGTGCACTTGAAAGTGGGCATGGGAGCCCAGGGAGACATTTCTGCTCTTGGAAATGCTGAACAAAGGAATGCAAGACCTCACAATAGCTATTTTGAATACTGCAAACCCAAATATCGCTTCCCTGATAACAGACAGCTGTGATTCAAAGTGACAGCTTTATATGGCTTTGATGATTTTAAAAATGAATAGTTTCTAGCCCCTGAAGCCACAACCCAAGCACTTAACACTTGGCTGCAAGTGAAAGGGCAGCAGTCATTGGGACTAAACACCAGGTGAAGGTACATATTTAGAGGGGGATCGCTCAGCTTTCAGTCTGTTTGCATTGGCTTGTTGGTATTCCTGCACAGCAGTGGTGTTACAATGCAAACAAGCAGCGCTCATCCTACATTTCATTAAATAGTTTTTATCTCAAATTGCACAGCACAGACTTGCAAATAAGTTTTGCAAAGTGTCACCACTATCTAAATCAGTTTTTGCAAGTCGTCTTGATTTATTTTTTAAACTGTTCTGCCCTGGTTTGGAGTTGAAATAAGATATTTTTTCTCTCTTGAATTACCATGTGTGGCTGGGAGCTGTCATTCTGCTGCTGCATCTCACTGCCTAGGGCAACAGTGTAGACAAAAAACATGAGTACTGCTAGCGATAGATGTTGGCACCAGCCAGACCAGTTATCAGGCTTTACGATCTCATTGGCTTGGATTAACTAATATTTTTTCACAGAGTGAATAAATTACCATGTTTAGTTCTGTCTCCTCATTCCTCCAGCTTTCGTGCTGAGGCTCATAAATTTTGCAGGCACGTAGATGCCAAGATTGCCATGCTGGGTCCCACATCAGGTTGGGATCTCTGCTGGCATCGGCTCTCCAGCTCCGTCCTGCTTCCCTGGCAAGTACCCACAAAGAGGGATGTGGTGTGGTTGTTTCTGGACTCCTGTGTCTTGGTGCAAGGAGAAGCTATCTCCAGCTGCACATGGGGTGATTTTCAGGTTAATTCCCAGCACCAGTCTTTGAGGTGCTGAATACATTCTGGGTTGGGGTGGAGCGGGGAGCAGAGCTTTCGATTCCATTTTCTGTCCCATCTGGAGTGGGTGTTTCTGCGCTTCCCTCCCCAGTGCTATTCCTCCTGGATTAAACCAGGCTCCTCTCCCAGGCTAAACCAGCCTCCCCTGCTTTGGGTCTGGAAAGAGTTGACAAATCCACCACCCAGCCCTCCCGTGGGGTGCCTTATGTGATTTTAAGCCTGACTGCTTTTTGCACCAGAGAAGTATAATGGGTCCTGCTTCATCCTCACTGCTTGTGCCTGAAGCTTCTGTGCCACTGGGGCTTAGGGTGAGTGGAGGTGTAAACTCACCTTGGCCATCGTGGCAGTGTGTAACTGGGTGCATGCATAGGTCTACAAAGTGAATGTTTCTGTGTTGGCCTGAGGTTGGTTTAGGTCTTGTTTCCTCCAGCCTTTTCACTTACAAAGCCTTAGTTGCTCCTGGCCTGCCTCACTGCCCGCTGGTCCTCCCACCCCAGGGGAGCAGGATCTCAGCAACCTCTTGCACAAAAGCCTCTGGCTCCATTGTGCCTCACCAAGGCCGTTCTGCAGCAGCAGCACAAGAGGGGGCTGGCAGCACGCACTGCGGGATGGGACCCCCTGCCTGCCCTGCAGCACTGAGGGCCCCAGGGCCAGATGTGCCAGGGGGGCAGATTTGGAGATGTCTGGGTTCTTCTTCTCTGGTTGCATCTGAGGGATGGAGGGGGTAGGAAGATGGGGTTATAAATAAGGCCAACAAGAACATGAAGAGCACAGAGAAGGCTTTTGGAGGGGCTGGGAAGGGATGCCCTCTTACAAAGGACAAAAATCAGCTCTACAGATAGCCCCTAGCATGGTCCTCCAGCTCCAGTGTGAGTCCCTGCCCACATTAGGGAAAGCTAAACCCTTTCCCTCTCCTTTTCAAGTTGGTTTTGGCTACTGGCATCCTCTTGCCATCTGTTAGAACCTGGTAGCTGGCTGTGCAGGCTCATGCCTCTGGGGCTGCTGCTCGTTCTTGCAGCATCTGCATCCTGAAAGTGCCTTCTCTACAGTGTGGGAATTTGGATGATGGATATAAAATGGGGCTGGCACCAGCTCCCCATCCTACATTGTGCTGGATCTGACTTTCTTCCAGCCTCTAATAGCTTGTAAGAGCTGGGGGAAGAGGAGCATGGACATGAAGACACACACTCTTGTGGGACCAGGAAGGACACCCACAACCGTGGAAGCACAATGAGCCCAAGCGGACACAGAGCTTATTGATTACATCCCAGCATGGGACCAGCCGCCAGCTAGCTATAAATATGGAGCAAAGGCAAGCTCGTCTACACCCACGGCACCTTCATTAATAAAACCAGGACAGTGCTGCTGCCTCCCTCATTCATCAGGCTGAGACGCTCCTTATTTCTCAAGTTAGATGGTTTCCCAGCTGAGGGATGTCAGCGCAATGGGTATTGCAATAAGGCAGAAGAGGTTGGGAACAAGCCCTGTTCCTCTGAAAACAAAGCCTGGTGTCTCTGCTCACCCCATGGACAAAGTCATCAGCTGAATCCTGAAAACCCACCTGCTCCTAGTGGGAGGCAGGATTTTATGGCAGAGGAGCTGCAGTTTATGGCACCACGGAGAACTACGTGGGATGAGCTTGGCAACAGCAAATAGAAAGTTAGCCTATTTAAACAGTAAATTATTCCTCCAATGCATCTTCATTGAAGAGGGTTAATGAGTGGCTCCAGGCAGAATGAGCAGGGAAGAGTGTGTATGTACACACTGTGTGGATGGGGAACAATCACTACATCTGGGGACCCCTGAGTTCCTGATCCCACGCTGCACCAACAATAGCTTTTCCATGTGTGAGGCGCTTCACAAACACCTCCTTGCATGTGGTTTATTCAAACCAGCTTGCACCGTGCCGCAAAGCTCCCAGACTGTTTGTGCATCCAGCCATGTTGGGAGCAGCATCTCCTCATCTGTGTCTAGGCTGCTTGGCACTGATGTTTTCCTTGTGGGCTAGAGGTTGCAGGGCTCGGTCCCTCTATGAAGTAGGGATGCAGTGACTTGCAGTCTGTCCCTCTCCTGCAGCTCTGCAATTGCTCAAGACAGCGGGGCAGGCTGGGCTCCCCTGGCTCAGACAGTCCCTGTTGTGTGATGCTGGGGCCAAATCTGGAGGCTTGGGAGCCTCAGCACCTCCCACATCATCCTGGAGGACCTAATGAATGCTGTTCTCTTCAGCTGGTCCCAGTGGCAATGTCCCCAGGTAGTGGAGCTGCCCCCTCTCCTGCAGTCAGTGGGGCCACATTCACAGAGCGATGCTGGCAGTGTTCACGGGGTGATGCTGGCATAAGGTGATGCTGGCAATATTCACAGGGCAACACTGGCAGCATTTACAGGGTGATGCTGGTAGCATTTGCAGGGTGTTCAGAGGGCAATGCTGGCAGTTTGCAGGGTGATACTGGCCCTATTTGCATGGCAATGCTGGCAGTTTGCAGGGTGATGCTGGCAGTGTTTGCAGGGTGGTGCTGGCCACATTCACAGGGTGTTGCTGGCGGTTCTTGCCAGTGAGGTAGGGCTTGCTCCTGGAGAGGGACCAGATAGAGCTGCTCAGCACATCCCAGCACTGCCTGCTGCTGCTGCTAACCAGGCTAGATTTACTGTGATCCCAAGTGGTCCCCAGCTGCCTGCACCACTCCATAATAGACCCATCAAGGGCATTGTCGCACTGCACAAGCCCAACAGGTGCCCTTACAGGGCTGACAAGCTGGCCATACAATGCCTCACCCTCCAAAGCTGAGCGTGTCCGGCGGGACAAAGGCCGCCTGGCCTCCCAGCATGAGCCAAACCGACCAGTCATGACAGATGTGGCCCCAGTCAGCTCAGGAGCAGCCCGACAGCCCACCCTGTGTGGCATCTCTAGGGCACATCAGGCAACCAGAGGTCACAGCCACTCCACTCCCAACACATCTCCAGCAGGGTCTTGCAGCCACTGCTCCCAAACCAGGTGTGTTTTAGTGGTGTTGCTGTGGGAAGAAGGGTCTGAGGCACAGCCATGATGCAACAGGAGCTGGATCCTGCTGTTGACAACACTTCTTTGGCAAGGGATCTAGAGTGGGCACTGTGCATGCACACTATTGCCTGCGTTTTAAACGCTTCTGCTTTGCACCAGGTCCTATCCTGAGAAGGGCTGAATGCTGCTGTGGACCAGTGACAGCTTGGCGCTTCTTCGAAGAGCAACACAGATGCCATAGCAAGCATGGATCGGGACACACCTTCTCCCCTTTGTGCCAAGGCATGGGGTGCAGAGGTGCAGTGCAGCTGCTTTAAAGCCCAGGCATACCGGAAGGTACTAAGGGCTGCGGATGCCTGCAGCAGGGACTCAGCACTAGCCCAGATCACGAGAGAGCTAATGGGGGCAGGCTGCAGCCTGTCCCAGGGGTGTCTGGGAATGTGCGGATGCTGCCTTGGGGTGCTTGGCTTTAAACTGGCAACAATTTTTTTTGAAGCTTTGTAGCTGCTTCGCATCTCTTTGCACGACAGGTCTGGCACGTACCCTGGAATCCTTCCCTGGATCTTCCCATGAAAACTCCTCTCCTGCAAAAAAAAAAAGCTTCTGCTTGATTTTAACCAAACCCAGAGCCCATCAGACGATCCAGATGGTCTTTCTCTCTACCAAGCAGTCTGGCCCAACTCCCAGTGATATACGGCAGGACCAGGCCTCCCCTGCTAAAGTAAAGTTTGGGGTTTATTTTTCTCCCTGCTTCTCATCCATATTCAGAGGCTCCCTGGGCCTTTCCCAGGCAGTCACTCTCTGAGGACCATGCCACCCCATGTAGAATGCTTGGGGGATTTGGGATTGCCCAAACGTGCCAGGGGCTGAGGTGTGGGAAGGGGGTGCCATCGCTGAGTTGGCCGCCCTGGAATGAGGTTGCTTTTGCAACCAGAGCAAATGCAGAGAGGTCGACCATGGCTAGCAGCCCGGCTCAATAGGGTGCTTTGGGGTACAGGGTGCTGGCTGTGGGGCACGCAGTGGCAATAACTTCCCACAGGAGAGCAGGATTCAAGGTATCCAGAGAAGAAAATGTGGGTGTTGGCCTGAAATGGGGTTCCCAGCCCTGTACTCCCCCTGGAATTGGGGCAGGCAATGGTGGCCTCCAGGCAAGGCCCCCACCAGCTATTCCCTCTGCCAAAACCACAGCCTGTCTGTAAAGCGACCCAGTGTTGCTGCAGCTGGACACAGAGACTGAGGAAGCCTATTTATTCTGGAGATCATGGGGATTTGCCTGGGGCAAGTGGAAGGAAATAAGATCCCTCATCCCACTGCTACTTTCCTGCCAGTGCCAGAGGTAAAGGGCAGGTTAGGGAGACCCAGTTCTGCTCTGCTGGCGAAGAGCAATGGGGAGTTTGGGAGGGAGGAAAGGGGGTCACCGGCATCACACTGGTAGTGGTCAGCTTTGGGGAACGCCAAGCTGCTAGGATACAACCCTCACCCCTTGAAAGTTAGCTGAGGTGTTCGGCACAGGATCCTTTGGGCACTGTGTGGTGCCACTGCCATCTGGGAACCCCAGTGCCGGCAGCAGGGCCACCTCTGCTGAAGCCGTTCCATGCAAGCCAGGGGTCAAGTCCCAGAGTCCTGGGAAGCTGCTCATCTTTCTCGCTGTCAGGGCTGCTGGGTAGCAACAAGGAACAAACTCCTTTCATCCATCACAGGCACAGCTTCCTCCCGGGACTGGGGCCAGAGGAAGGAGATGTCATGAAAATGCAGACAGATGATGGGAACCTGCATTCGGGGTGGGAAAGGGCTGCTGATCTGGGACAAGCTGGTGCAGCCCTGTTGTGTGAAGTGGCCCTCACCACGTTGAGATCCTATGCAGATTCCTGCCTCTCACCCTAATTAAGGAGCTTGTGGAGCACCATAAGCAGGGGACATTTATTTAAGAGGCACTCCTGTCCCCCGGACCTGCCACCATCCCTGCAAATATCCTGCTGGCTAGGGGAAAGAGTGAGTGTGTGGTAGGACATTTATGTTCACACACCTCTTCTCCCACTGCTGGAGAAACACAATAGACTCCCACCTCTCCTCTTTCCATCGGATTACTCTCTGAGAAGGACATTTGCAGTGATTGCTGTCAGCAGCCAAGGCTCTATTGGGCATCTCAAAATGTTTGTTGTTTTTTTCAAGGACTCAGCGCTTGGAACAAGTGTTACAAGTGTTTCAGGTGTCATTAATTAAGCAGGTGACCAGCCCTCCTGGCTACATCCTCCTGCTTTGCATGTACAGACCTCAGGGAAGAAAATGGAAGGTAATAAAATTAATGCAATGCTTACATTCCTAATATGTCCACTGGATGATGGGGATGGGGCTTTGGGCTGCTGGGTGCGAAACATAACAGGGGTGTCTGGAGCACACCGGTAGTTTTGGCACCCCGAGGAGAGGTGGGAATGCCCTGCCTGCCACCTCTGTGCGCGCAGGCTGTTCCTGAGGTCTCTGCTCGTCCCGAGGTGCTCCTGCCCGTTCACCTCGCTGCACCGCACCCACTGGGAGGGTTCGGCTGCCCTGGTCCAGCCCCGCTGTCCCGACCGCGGACACCGTGCCGAGCCCCGACGGCGCCGGGTGCCGATGCCTGAGCCTCGCCAGGACAGCTCGCAGCGCGGGGCGGGGGGCGCGGGGAGGGGCGGCGGGGCGGGGGGGGAGGAGCCAGCGCGGGGCTGTGCCGGGGCTGCGGGATTGGGGCGGCAGTGAGGGCGGCGGGTGTGCGCCCACGGCGCTCTCGCACCGCAGTTCAGCGGTGCCGAGCCGAACGGAGCAGAGCCAAACCGTTCTGAACCGAGCAGTTCCGAGCGGAGCTCAACCGAGCAGTTCCTAGCGGTTCCAAGCGGAGCCGAGCCGAGCCCAAGCCGAGTCGAGAGGTTCCGAGCCGAAGGGTTCCGAGGGGAGCCGAGCCCGGCCGCGCCCCCCGGTGATGCGCAGCGGCCCCGCCGCCTGACCCCGCTGCCATGGTGTCCCCCGTGGGGGCGGCGGCGGGGGTCCCGGCGGGGCTGCGAGCCGCTGCGTGGCTGCTGGCGTGCGCCGCGCTGTGCCGGGGCCGGGCGGCCGCCTGCCCGCCGCTCTGCGCCTGCAGCAGCTCTACGGTGGATTGCCACGGCCTGGCCCTGCGCGCCGTGCCCCGGAGCGTGCCCCGCGGCACCGAGCGTCTGTGAGTACCACCGGGGGGCGGGGTTGCGGGGTGGCGGGCTCAGCAGCCGGCTGGGAGGGCGTGCAAGTGCCCGGGGGGGCTGCGAGTGCAAGTGCCCAGCAGGAGAAATGGATGCGCAAGAACCCATTGGAAGGGCTGCGTGTACAAGAGCCCAGCGGGAGAGATGCGCATGCAAGAGCCCATTGGGGCTGCGTATGCGAGTGTCCAGCGGGAGGGCTTGTGTGTGCAAATGTCCAGCGGGAGGGATGCATGTGCACGAGCCCATTGGGGTTGCCTGTGGAAGAGCCCGTTGGGTCTGTCTGTGCAAGAGCCCAGCAGGAGGGCTGTGAGTGCAATGCCCATTGGGGCTGCGTGCGCAGGTACCCTTTGGAAGGGCTCTGTGGGCAAGAGCCCCGCGGGAGGGCTCTGTGGGCAAGAGCCCACGGGGGCTGCATGTGCAGGTGACTAGCGGGAGGGCTGCGTGTGCAAGAGCCCATCAGGGCTCTGTGTGCAAGTATCCAGCAAGTCTGCCTGTGCAAGAGCCCAGCGGTGGGGATACCTGTTTAACAGCCTGTCAGGAGTGTGTGCAGGAGACCCTCAGGGGATGGATATGCAAGAGTCTGTCATGCAGGGGGTGTGTGTGTGACAGCTCGTCTGGGGCTCACTGTGCAAGTGCCCATCCCCTGTTAAGGGGAGTAGTTGTGCAAATCGCTTGAGGGGAGCACATGCAAAGGTCTCACCATAAAGTGCATGTGCAAGAAGCCGGTGTGGTGAGCGTATGTGCAGTATCCTGTTTAGGGGGGGTTGTGTGTGTGTATAAGTGCTTGTCCTGGGAATGCTTGTGCAAAAGCCTGTAGGGTGAGTGTGTCATCCCCTCCAAGAGCGAGGTGTCGATGTGGGGAGCAGTGGGTGTGCAAGAGCCTGCTGGGGCAACCCTTCGTCTGCAGGAGGGTGTGTAAGGAGGAGGGTGTGTAAGGGGTCTGGCGTGTGCAAGAGCCTGTATGTGCCAGTGTGTGTGCAAGCATGCGGAGTGGGTTTTGGATTCAAGCTGTGCCTGAAGGGGTGGGTTGCTCTGGGAGGGCATGTTTGTTCTGGGGCAGCCTGGAACAGGCTGCATGTGTGGGGCTGCACACCCCATGGCACCCATAGGCAGGTGTGAGGTTGCTGCTGCTGTGACTTGTCATGGGGTACCCACACAGCTGGAGGGGTTCCCTGGGGTTCCTTGCCACCCTGAGCTCAATCCATGCCGGACACCCCTTTGACCCGTGGGATCCCTTCTGGGGCAGTTGTGCTGGGGATCAGGCCCCATTCCCCTTCTGTTCGCTTGGGATGCTCCCAGTGTGACCATCCTCCAGCCATGCACACAGCTCACCCAGCCCTGCCAGTCCACTGTGTCCTTATCTCCCTGCTCATCACAGCCCCTGCCACATTCCCAAGTGTGCCATGGGGGATCCCTTGGTCTGTTGGCTGGAATCTCATAAAGAAAGCTTTTTTTCCTATGGAGCGTGGTCACAGTCCAGCCATTTGCAGGGGTTCTGGGGTGCTCACTGAGCTCCCCTGAGCAGGGTGCCCCTCCCCTGCTGTGCCCAGCTGGGCAGATCCCCCTGCTTAGGAGCTCTGCAGCTGCAGCGTGTCCCCACACTGGGAAGAGAGGTGTGAGCTGAATGTGTCCAGCCTACTGCTGGCAGCAAATCCCTGGCATACACGTGCCCCCAGTCCCAGCAGGAGAGCAAGACTGCAGCCTCTCCCCTCCACTCAGTGGGTACCCTGTACCGGGGGTGGCAGTGGAGCATAATGGCATGGCAGCTTCACAGCCATGGGACCAGGCTGCCCTAATGTCCCTCTTGCAGTACAGGGAAGCATTGGGCTGTCACCTCTTTGGGCAGCAAAGCTGCAGGATGTGTCCTGGGACAGCCACACTGATTTCCTCCTGTCCCTATGCTACACTGCCTCTGGTTACTGGAATGTGAACATGCCCTTTGCCTGCAGCTGGGGAGAGACCCCACAGGCAGGGACTGCAGGCAGCCTGGAACCACAGGGCTGCACCCAGCATGCAGCGCTGGGAGCTCTGCAGGACACCACTCTAGTGGAGTTTTCTCTTCTCCGGCCATAATGATCCTCATGCAAATGATTATTACCCAGCACACCGACGAGGCTTCTGCAAGCTGCATTCTCGTAGAGACGGTTTGTGAGCCCAAAGACAGCATTCTCTGTGCTCAGGGCAGGGGAAAGGTTTGCACATAGCCTGCACTAACCCTTTTCACCCCTTAGGCAGCTCAGTGCGCTCCACAGCATTTGATCTCCATGCACATGGATGCAGGGTACTGGGGGAACGTGGGCAGTGAGCCCCTGCCTCTGCCTGCCAGGCGGGTGCTCAGCACTGAGAGGATGTTGGAGTGGGCTGACTGAGGATGCATCTTTCGCCCTCTGGCAGCTGGTCCTGCGTGCTGCTTCCTGTTCTGCCTCCATGCTATTGCCGCTTGGTGATGCTGAGTTTTCTGTACCTTTGTGCAGCTGCCAGCACTGGATCTGCTGGCTGGGTTGAGCCAGACGTGCTGCTCTCTCTTGGGTTTTATCTGCTGGATAACTACTTCCCACTGTGTTGCACGCCCTTGCAGGTGCTTGAGGATCTCTGTGCAGAGCAGGTCTCTCTCCGAGTAATGAATTCCTGCTGTAACAGCTCATACGTGAGTGCGAGTTCCCTGTAAAGAGGCTGCAACCTCCCAGTTGCCAGCTTCTCACTGTTTGACAGGGCAGGGTCAGCCAGCAGCCAACAGGCAGCCTGCAGCAGGGGCTGTGCTCAGGGCTTGCTGTCTTCAAGGGCTGGCTTTTCTGGGGAAGCCAGCAGTCCCTTACCACTGCCCTCCACTACCGAACTCTTTCTCCAAGACCCAGGTTGTGCAGTGTGGGTGGTGCTGACCTTGCCATGCATCCCACAGTGCCGATGAGCAGTGGTGTCCTCACTGTCATGTTGCCTGCCTGTTGCTTGCTTGCAGGGCAGCCTGGTTTGGTGTTCAGAGACTCCAGGCTTTCTCCAGCCTCCTGGCTGGCTGAGCCCCATGGGTCAAACTCATTGACAGGACAGAACTGCTGGTGTGGCCGTGTGTGCTGGCACTGCCAAAGCTGTCACAGGGACTTGAACAGCAGTGTCCTGTGGCGAGGTCTGAGCTCCGTTGCTTTTGAAACACACCCTTTTCCTTTGTAAAAAAGGGAATTTTTTGCGTTACAGAGTCACTGCAACTTTGGAGAATCATGAGCCAGTGAGAAATTGTTTTCTGCTTGAAGGTTTCCACTGTGATGTCTCCCTGGTGCGGTTGGTGCAGGGTAAGGTCTGGGAATGTATGCAGGAAGGAGTGGAGGCAGTGGCTGCGTAGGGGGAGAGGGGACCCCTCTTTCTTTGCACCAGGGCACAGCACATTGTTTCCTAAATGCCTTCTAGTCTGCAACCCAACATAAATGCCATGCAGTGCCAGCACCTCCCATCCTGCCTGGATCAGGCACCTAGAAGTTTATGCTGCAGCAAGAAGGGAAGCAGCAAAATATCTGGGCACTTTGCACGTCTGCCTGTGCCTCTGGCAAGCACCATAGAGCAAGTCCTGGAGACACTGTAGGCAGGATAGGGTGATAATCCTCCAGCAGTGTGGTGTTATCTGCTCATGGGAGTCCCTCTGGTCTCAGCTGCTGAAGGAGTGCCATAAGAGAAAAGTACAGTTCCCTTCCCCATTTGCTTGCTTTACTTTCTTTCTTTGAAAGCACCTCTGAAGAGCAGACTGCCCTGTTGGGGATCTGGGTCACTCTCGCCATGCTGGCAGAATCTGTGCAAATTCACCGCTGTCAAATGGCTCCTTCCAGCCTAACTCTTTGCTTGTGGGTGATGAATTGATCCTTATGGTGTTGTGCTTGCTCCTGCTTTTGAAGTTTTCAGCTGACGGCTGAGATTTGCCCTGCTCACCCCTTTTGCCTCCTTTTGGGTGGGCTGAACATCCACCATCTCTGCCAGCCATGTTGTGCCGTTCTCAGCACCCTTCCCTTCCCACATGGAGGGCAGCAGAACTGGGTTTGGGGTCCCTAACACTGCACCCCCCTTGGTTCCCTCTTCTCTCTCCCAGAGTCGCTGGCCTCAGCATTGCATGAGGCTCCCATTTGCTTTGTTCCCCCAACTTGGTGTTTGCCCACGCTGAAATGGGCCCCATCCAGATGGCAGCCAGCTCTGCTGTCTCCTCTGTCTGCGCTGGTGGCAGGAAGGGGTACTGAGCTCCAGTCTTCGAGTATGGAAGTGCAACGCTGAGACAGATGCACCTGAAGCAGGCTTGCACACTGCCAAAATTACAGCAGCGAGCTCTTGTTCAGAGCATGTTTAATTCACACACCTGCATCTCCCTCCAGCCAGTTAATTGAAACATATTGCAGCAGCAAGGCTGGTGGAGTGCAGCAGCACTCCTGTGTTCGACAGCAGTTGTTGGACTGTGTCTCCTTGTGGGGCTTTGGGGAACGTTAATTCTTAGGAAGCACCTTGAGGAGGTCAACGTCTCACTTTCCTTGGGTGCCAGGGCAGGTTTTTGGTGTTGTAGCTGAGTAGGCTGATTGCAGGGGCAGCGGGGGAGCATGCAGGCTCTGCAGAGCTCTGGGGCAGGATGGCAGTACCGAAATCCAGCTGGGGCAGTGCTCTGCCAGCCCTGCTGCCCTAAGCTCATGGGGGATCCACCACTGGACTCTGAGATGATTCGGGCTGGCTGGGGAAGACTCAACCCACCGTGGCAGCTTCCTTAGGAGCCTTCCCGGACAGAGGAAATTTGCAATTCTATTCCAATTTCTCCCTTCAGCTATGTCCAAGGCAGATGCTGTCTATATATCGCCATGGTAACGCTACGTTCTTGCTCTCCATGGAATTGCATGCTGGAAAAATATTAGTTTAAAAAACTATGTCGTGTTTGTATTGACTGGAGCCAAGGCTCATAGTGGAGGATCTATTGTCCCCTGGTTGGGAAAAGTCACCAGTAACAGGCAATAAAGCCAGGTCGATTTTCCTCTGGTGACCACTTCTCACCCTGCACAGCAATTGCTTCCCTATAAACCTTTCCCTGGCTCTGTTTTACTACATCCTTTAAAACAGATATTTTTGCCTTAAATGTGCTGCCACTTTGCTCCTCTGGGATGATACATTGTGCCGCCGGCAATTCTTTGCTGCTGAAGTGGGAGCGAGGAGGGGAAATTGTTCCTGGCTTTAATTGTGGGTCTCTCGTGTGCACCCTCACACGCTTTCGCTGCTGATGCTGCTGTCCTCAGAGCCTGCAGCCACAGGGTGAGCTGAGCAGGGCAGCAGTGGTGCTGGTGCAGGATTGCACCCCGTGCGCACACATGCACAGAACTGTCTATACAACTCATTACAGGACATGCATTTGCTTTGAGTTTTGTGCTCTCCTACTTCATTGTTTCCTACTGAACCTCCGTCGAGCAGAAGAGTGAGGAAGCTATAAGATGCAGAAGATGCTTGAGAGACCAGAGCGCACAGCCCAGGAGAACAGGGGTACCACCGAGGTGATGCAGGCAGGAAAAGGATATTCCATCCGGGGAAAGGTGTACAAGCCCATGGCCCTGCATTGAAAGGGGCTTTTCCTGCATCCTCACTCCAATTTGCTCCCTGGGGAGCCGGTGTGGATGGGTGAGAGAAGCGCTGGAGCAGGACATGTGCATGTCTGCAAGCACGGGAGGGTGAAGTGGGCAACCCAGGAGCATGTCTTTGTCTCACATCCAAGTCCTTCATGGTTCCCTGCCCACTCTAGAGGTAGTCAGTGCTGTGGACGCATCCCCTTTGTCTTTATTGCTACCAAAATAACCTTGCATAAAACCTAAAGGCAAAGAGATGTTTCTATACGTGTTTTCCTGAAAAGCAATAAAAAACAGTTGAGCATTAGCAAATGGCCCCATCCTGGGAGATGTTCAGACCTAGATCTCTGTTCCCTGGCAGGCTTCCAGCACAAGCAGCTCCAAGGCCAGCTCCGACGGCTGCTCCCTATCCCCATTCAGGGAACAGCCAGGGATGACTGCAGTGACTGGAGAGGTTTTCATGCTGTGTGGCACCAGGCTGCAGTTAGCAGTGTGAGCAGCGGGAGGGGATGGTTTGCAGCCTGGTCATTTGGGTCATGGCGCTGGTGGAAGCAGGAAGGCAATGAGGTGGGATGGGGGGAACATCTCCATGGTGTTGGTGCAGGGTTGGTGCCAGGCTGTCCCCTTTGGGACTGTCTCAGGCCTCCTTGCCACATACAGACTCCAAAGCTGTCCCGTATATCTGCTTTCCTGACACGCATTTTGGATGCACTTGCTGCTCAAAATAGCAGAGGCAAGTGTCCTATGGGGGAGAGAGGCTGCTAGGAGGAGGAAGATCAGAAAAAAGGGATGATTAATTTTTCAAGTGATGCAGCCGAAGAGCAGCCCTGGGCACCAAGAGTAGGAGTGATGCAAGCTCCTGCCCCCAGATGTTTCTCAGTGGGAGGAAGACCCCGCTCCAAAATGGGATGCTCCAGGAGACCCAGCTGATTGGGGTTGAGCAGGCTGCTGTAACTGAGCAGATCAGGTGCACTTGTCCTCCTATCCCTGCTGTGAACTGTTCCAGGAAGGATGAGCAAAAGGAGGTTGCTGAGGAAGATGCAGGGGGGAATTGACCTCAGTCTGCTGGGTGGCAGGACAAAGCATGAGGGCTGGGCTGCCTCTCCTGCCCTGGGAAGCAGAAGAGCAGTGATGCCTCTTGATAGGATAGTCAGCACAGCGCAAAAAGCCCAAAAATCTGAGCCTCAGTTTCCCTGTTTATGAAACAGAAATGACCTGCTGTTTTTTCTCTCTCACACCAGGGTTGAGAGAGGTTATTTATTTATTTTTAACCTGAAGGTGACATGCTATGATGCTGCGTGAGCGTAAAGCACTCCTTGACTTCGAGCCACTAATGGCTGTGGCATGAAAACCCCAGAGAGAAGTTACAAAGAGCAGAAAGCCTTCTGGATCTTCACCTCACTGTTACTCGCACAATCGATGCTGTTTGTAACGCTTAAAAATTTATTGTGATGCTAACCTGCTTTTGTACCTCGTAAAAGCTTACAGAGCATCTTGTGCTTCTGGGAAGCTGTGCTTGGGGTTGGGTTTCCCTTCAGCTAAGGGTGGTTGTTCTGAGATGAGCCCAAATAGCACATAACTGCTGTCTGAGCTCTCCTTTTTGAACCCTGTAGGGTGGGTGCTGGCAAGGCATTTGCCCTGGGGTGTGTGGCAGCCTTAAAGGGACTTTGATGAACCTTGTGGGTACCCTTGCTCGTCCTTTTGAGGTCTGGTCAGGGCAGGGATGGGGATGAAAAGGAGGAGAAGGTGCTGAGCCCCTTGTACTGCTGAGTCAGCCCAGGGTGTGGGTGCTCAGTGCCCCCTCCTGGACTAGTTGGCAGGAGCACCCCATAGCACCCTTGTACCTTGGAGGATATGGGGTTGGTACCTGGCCATGCCCCTGTGGGCTGCAGGGAGCTGGTGGATGTGGTGAGTATCCCTCCGTACTGCTGCTCAACGGGACCAGCTCTCCCGGGGCTGGGAAATGCTCTTTTGTTGCTTCAGCAGCTCCCAGAGAGCCTGTACTGGAATTTGGTTACATTTATAAGCAGATGGGTGAAATCTTGAGAAGGCTTGAAAAATGCAATAAAAACATAGGAAGAAAGGTTGCAGCTGCTCTGTTCCCCAGTGCTGAAAGCAGAGGTCAATCTAGGATCTGAGCCTTGTCCATGTTTCCATTAGCATTCTGTGTGGTGGGACACAAGTTGTGTGTGACACTTGCAGGTGCCATGAGGCTGGGGGAAATATAAGCAGGCTGGAAGAGATATAAGCGGGCTGGGGGACAGGCTGAGATTTCAAAGTGGACTTGGCAAACAGGAGGAATGGGCTGACCAAAAGGATGCTGTTGCCTGGTGACTTGTGTTTGATGGGAGGGGATCACCAACCACACAGGTATGGGATGGGAGCATGAGCTGAGTGAGTCCTGCCCCTGCAAGGCAGAGGGACCCTGTGGCTGGGGGCTTGCTGGGGGAATGGGGCTGGAAGAGGAGAACTGTGTGGGTGAGGGAGCAGCCTGGTCGTTGCACTATGGTGGCCAGAGCAGGGAGAGATGGAATTCATCTGCAGTGAGAGGTATTCGGATCAGAGTTTTGGAAATGATCCTTGAGGCAGGAGCAGTGATGTACTGGGACAGAGCATGGGGAAGTGTCGATCCTCATCCCCGAAGGAGCTATGTACGCATCTGTCAGGATTGATGGAGGGTTGCAGAGATACTGCTGTGGGGTGCATGACCTTGCCGCCTTAATTTCTGCTCTTCCCTGATTATTATATGGCAGTGCTTGCTCCAGCTGGGGTCAGAGCTCTGGAATGAGGGCTGAAGAGACACTGTGAGAGAAGCTGTGCCTCTAAGGGCTGATGCTGTGAGCCAAGGGCTGAAATGATAGGGCAATGGGAACCTTGGAGGGAGGGATGCGTTGCACCAGCAATGCAACTGCTGGCCTCGCTGGGCACTGGGGCACCAGCGGCTCTTGGAGTGAGGACCACAGGAGCGCAGGTGGCACCGCTTCTCTGCCAGCCCCTCTGGTTACTGTGGGTACCCACTCTGTGCTGGCGTTGATTGGACTGGGACACATTTCTCCACTTGCAGGTGCAAGAGTTTGGAGTTGCAGACTCCAAAAGAGGGAATTCGGGGAGCGCAGCAGTTAAGATTTCTGCCTCGATGGCAGAGCAGAGCTGAGCCGAAGGACAGGAGTCACATGTGTGCCAAATAGCTGATGCTTTGCAACGGAGTACAGATAGTGGGATTGTGCTGTCTGCTCCTTTGCCTTCCTGCTTCTGATAAATCAGTGCCCAGGGAAATATCACTCATGTTGGCTGTATTTAATAAATTACTTCTCAGCTTTTGCGCTCTCTGAGGTTGTTACTGAGTTAGCATAGCCCCAAACCCTGCAAAGGGAAAAGACTCATCAGACCCCTCTGGGAATGGAATAAGCCATCCAAAGCTAGAAACCAAATATAAACCCAGACTATGCAAATCCAGTCTAACGAACCCTGCTGCAGCGCAGACATCCCATCTGGGAGTGGGATGATCCACAAGCAGTGTAGCAAAGAGACTGCTTGTTTTAATGATTTTCCTTTTCCCAGGGAGAAATGGGAGGGGAGTTTATGAAACTTGAAGGTTGCAAATGAAAATTTGCTGCCTTTCCAGCAGCACTGTGAGGTTTGGGGGGCTGAGGGGAAGAGAAGGGTAGCCTGAATGAACATGGTGATGCTTTCTGGGATTAAACACTATGGATTAATGGGGAAAGAGCGTGCCCTGCATCTCTGCTTTCAAATCACAGTCTAAAAATGCAACCAATTTGCCAGGCAGCTCCCCAGACACATCAGTCCTTATTGAAGCTCTGCTGTGCAGGGCAGGGTACTTCGCTTCACTAGGAAAGGGCACGGAGGCAGCGGGAGAGCAGCCGAGCAGCGGGGATCTGGCTTTCTGGGCACAGCAGACTGTAATTTATCTCCATGAGGAACTGAAGGGGATTTAGAGGGGATAAAATGTCATGAAGTTAAATAGCAGTGTTGCCTCGGCATCCTTACAAATAGACTGTACCTGCTGTTCACTCCCATCTTGGTTGCAAAGGCCATCATTTACCCGAACAAAGGCAAGGGGGGTTGCTGAGAGTAGTTGGCAGGCACACGGGGCCAGTCCCTGAGAGAGGGAGACTGCAAAGGGGCTCTGGGATGCTGCCCTGCTCTGGGATGGCCTTATGGCCCCAGTGCTGGCACAACCTGAAGCTGGGGTGGGCTGGGTGGGCAGCACGGGTCACCCCAGGATGGTGTGTCCCCAGACACTGCCCCAGGACAGTGCATTCTGCCTATGGCTCCTTCTGCTGAAAAGTCTTTGGGTTCAGGCTACGCTATCCCAGAAACTGCCTGGGAGAGAGGGGAGACCCTGTTTTGGCATGTGAGGAGATTGACTATGTCCAGTCCATGGCTGGCTGGTGTTTCTGCATGTCTCCATGCTGCTTTGCCTGTGCTCTGCCTCTGGCTAAGGTTCTGGGGTGCAGGTGCTCTGAGGACCCCAAATCCACCTTGGGTTTTGCAAGCTGAATCTTGGCTTTCAGGTTGGGCAGTTTTAAAATCAAGCCTCTTTGCTCTCTCTCTGTGTGGTACCAAGGGTTTCCTAACTTCCTCTTACACACTGCAGCCAGAGTAATGTTATGTACATTTAAAAGAAAGTGACATGGGAGTCCTGCTGGGCACCTTCCCTCCCTCACCAGAAGCTTGAGTGGGTTCTGTTACCTCCAGCTTGGCCTCCAGCCCAGCCCTGGGGAACTTCCAGGCAATCTGCTTCGGCAAGGACCCTTTAGGACACTGGGGAAAAAACACTTCAAAGCTGGGGTTTTTCCCTGCCCTTAGCTGGCCCCAAAGCTATGGTCCATCAAGAGGTGGGCACACACATCTGCACGTATTCCTTTTGGTACTTAAAAGGGGCTTATAAGAAAGTTGGAGAAGAAGTTTTTAGTAGGACATGTAGTGATAGGACAAGGAGTAATGGTTTTAAACTAAAAGAGGGGAGGTTTAGACCAGATATAAGGAAGACATTTTTTTACAAGGAGTGTGAAACACTGGAACAGGTTGCCCAGAGGAGTGGTAGATGCACCATCCCTGGAAACATTCAAGGGTCAGGTTGGATGGGGCTCTGAACAAGATAATCCACTTGAAGATGTCCCTGCTTACTGCAGGAGAGGTTGGAAGGTCACTTCCAACTCAACTATTCTATGGTTCTATGATTCTATACCAGACCACTCCTCCTGTGATGACAAATGCCTCTAAAATGCATGACCCACCCCAGCACCACATGCCTGGGAGTTACAGAATCATAGAGTGGGTTGGGTGGAAGGGATCTTAAAGCCCATCCAGTTCCAACCCCCTGCCATCGGCAGGGACACTTCCCACCAGACCAGGTTGCTCAAGGCCCCGTCCAACCTGGCCTTGAACACATCCAGGGAGGGGTCATCCACAAGCTTCCCTGGGCAACCTGTGCCAGTGTCTCACCACCCTCATCGTGAAGAATTTCTTCCTAATGTCTAATCTAAATCTTCCCTCTTCCAGTTTAAAGCCATTCCTCTTTGTCCTGTCACTACAAGCCCTTGTAAAAAGTCCCTCCCCAGCTTTCCTGGAGCCCCTTCAGATACTGGAAGTCTCCTATGATGTCCCCCCAGAGCCTTTTCTTCTCCAGGCTGAACAAGCCCAACTCTCTCAGCCTGTCTTTATAGCAGAGGTGCTCCAGTCCTTGGATTGTCTTTGTTGGCCTCCTCTGGACCCCCTCCAACAGTTCCATATCCTTCGTATGTTGGGGGTTCCAGAACTCGTCACAACACTCCAAGTGAGAGTTGGAAAAGACTTCTGAGATCATCAAGTCCAACCATCAGCACGACACCATCATGCCTACAGAACCATGTCTCAAAGCGCTGCATCTCCAAGTTTTTTCAACCCTGCCAGGGATGGTGACTCCACCACTTCCCTTGGCAGCCTGTTCCACAGCTTCACCACTCTTTCAGTGAAGAATTTTTTCCTAATATCCAATCTTATCCTCCCCTGGTGCAATTTGAGGCAGATTTACGGCGTGGCCATGGGAGAGAGGCAGGATGGACCCCTGCAGGGTGCTGCCTTGTGGATTGGAGCCCCATCCCCCGCGTGTGTGGACCGGGAGCCAGCCATGGGGCTCCAGAGCCTGAGTGTGGGTTTAATCACAGGGGCTGGGGAACCTCTGTTCATTCCCTGCTCTTATTCATCTGTGTCCTAGTAACGCCTCCCCCTAGCTCCTTCCAGACACAGGCACACACGGCTGGATAATGGCAGGAGCCCGGCAACCTCGGGCGCTGAATAGGGGTGTAATTAGGAGGCTCTAATGGCGAGCTGGAACTCATTAGCCATTATCAGCCATTTCAGCGGGACAATGGCAGCACCCCGAGGTGTGCGGCTGTCCCCGGGGCCGTGCAAGCTGCTTGGGGACTCTGGGGTCAGCCCGCCTGCTGGCATTCCGGCTTCTCCCCTGCTCTGTCTCCAGCAGCTCGTCCTTCCCTTCACTGCCTCCCCCTCCTGCAGTTTATTTGCTTCCTCTTTATTTCCACGTTGCTTTCAGTGAAGGCAGTGGGGCTCCAGCATGGGAGCCTGCCCTGGGCTGTGCATTCATAGAATCAGAATCACTTGGCTGGAAAAGACTTTTGAGATTATCGAGTCCAACCACACCCGTCCACTGCTAAACCAGATCCCTCAGTGCTTCATTCACCCATCTTTTGAACACCTCCAGGGATGGTGGCCCTTCCAGCTTCATGAGTAGCTGTGGCAGTGCCTGCCTAGAAATTTTTGCTAGTGCCTAATCTGAACCTCCCCTGATGCAACTTGAGGTCATTTCCTCTTGTCCTGCCACCTGTCACTTGGGAGAAGAGTCCAACACCCACCACACTACGACCTAGTTTCAGGCAGTTGTAGATGGTGATGAGGTCTTCTCTCAGCTTCCTCTTCTCCAGCCTAAACAACCCCAGATCCCTCAGCCACTCCTCATAAGAGTGGGCATCTGTCCCCAGCACATGCTGTGGGCAGATGTGTGGGCATTCTCTATCCTCAGATCATGTCATGGGCAGCCTCAGGGCGCGGTGCTCACACTACTGTGCTCTGCACTGCCGAGGGGGGAGGCTCTGTCATGCCATGAGGTGCCGCACAGGGACCCTCAGCTCTGCAAGTTGTGGGTCCCAGGGCTGACAGTCCCCCTCTCCCTGCAGTGCTCACAGCCCATAATGCGGAAAGGCACTGCAAAGCTGAGACTGCAAGGTGAAAATCTCTGCTGCTCTTGGCACAATGTGTTTTAAAGCAGGGTAATCCTAGCAGGGGCACCCTGGAGAGCGTGGAGGGGGAGAGCCGAGGAATTGTAGCCAGCAGGCTGGGAGCAGGGCCCCTGCTACTTGTGAATCCAGCAGTGTAGTTGCCTTGCCCTGGTGCTGAGCAGAACCCGGGCAGGAAAGCAGCCATTGGGTGGCTGTAGGCACCCCACAGGATGCCCTTTCTCCTTATTTCCAGCAGCGATGGAAGAAAGCTGGGACAGCATCTCCCTTCTGGCCTCAAGTTGTGCCAGGGGAGGTTCAGATTAGACATCAGGAAAAATTTCTTTACTGAAAGAGTGGTTAGGCCCTGGCAGAGACTGCCCCAGGAGGTGGTTGAGTCATGATCCCCGGAGGGATTTTAAACATGAATAGATGAAGTGCTCAGGAGTGTAGTTTAGTAGTGGACAGGTACAGTTGGACTCGATGATCTCAAAGGTCTTTTCCAACCAAGTTGTTCTATGATTGTGGTTGGAGTGCCAGTCCATGTGCTCACCCAGGGGTTTTGCATGAAAGACCGATTCCAGGAGAAGCAGCTTGTCCTGCACGAGTGTCTCTTGGCAGGTGAAACTTGAAGCGTGGCTTATTCTCTGGGCAGAAGGTGTGAGATAACTGTGCACTGAACCAGTCATGGTGCATATGCGTGATCTGCAGCTGAGTGTTTGGACAAATTCTGCTTTTGTGGGGGATAGTTTTTTGCTTTCTTGTTATCCCTGCCCCCTCTGTGCCGTTCTGTGTGTTTGGGATGATCCTACCAAGTGTTCACTGCATTTCCAGAGTGGGGTGATGTGCATCCAGCCAGGTGGCTGCTGGCATGGCTGGGATGCTTATTGCATTGTTGAGGGCTCTGGGGCTTCTGTCTGAAGGGCAGCATCTATCATGGAGACAGGGAGATGAGGGAGATGGGCCACCCCTGCCCCTTGCTGCTTTATTTTCCATGAAAGATGTCAGCTCACACACTCTTGACTTCTGTGTGCCCAGCTGTGCTGGCTGTTGAGGATGAGCATCCTCTGTGGAGACAGCAGCTAGCTTTGCCATTCCTGGTGAGGGACACAGAATTACAGCAGCCACTGCTGTCCTTTGGGCCCTGTCTGCCCTTTTTTGGGGAGCTACTGGCAAGCCCAACTGCCTGGCCACCTCTTGAGTCTGTCCTTGCTGATCTCTGCCTTTTCTCTCCACAGGGAGCTCAACGGCAACAACATCACACGGATCAACAAGAACGACTTTGCTGGGCTGAAGCAGCTCCGTGTCCTGTGAGTTTCTAGCTGCCCCAACCTTGGCAGATGCTGTGCGCGGCTTGTGGCCCCATCCTGGGGCTGGTAGGGTTGATGCTGAGCCCTTTGCTTGGTGTCTGTTGATGGGGCTGAAGGGCATCCACACTGGGCTGAGCATAGTGGGCTTCCAGCCAGGAGGGAGCAGGGAGAAGGAGGTTGGGTTGTGTTGAGGGGATGGTGGGAGTAAGGTGGCACTGGGTCTGGAGGAGTATCGGGGACACCGCTGGTGAAAGGTGACCTTTAGAGAAAGCTGACCCCTTCTCTCCACAGGCAACTGATGGAAAACCAGATCAGCATGGTGGAGCGTGGGGCATTTGATGACATGAAGGAGCTGGAGCGGCTGTGAGTGCCGGGGAGGGGAGGCAGGTTGCAAAAGGATGGATGGGTTTAGTCACAGAGAGCATCCTTTCCTTTTTTGCCTTAAACCATAATATATCAGTGCCACCTGACTTCAGACAGCTTCTCTGCTGTGCAGTGGCAGTATTTTAAAATGTGGGAAGCAAACCTATTTCTGTTTCTAAAGATCTTAAAGTCCTTTCTGATGCTTTTGAGGTGAGAGGCAGGTTAAACACAAATCATTCTTACTATTAGCAGCTGTGTCCTGTGTGTTAGCAAGGCAGCTGTAAGTTCCAGTCCAGAACTCAGTAAAATCGCTCAGCAGTTTAAAGATCCTGAGCTGTTCGAGCAAATATGAGCACCTGAGTGAGCAGCAGGTTAACAGTGCAGTTAAGCAGCAATCAGCAGTTAACAGCTTGGAGTCCTGTCTGCATGTAAAATGCCCCATTGGTTGTGCTTCCCAGAAGTGCAGTGAGTGGGACAGGGGTGTCCTCACCAGGTGGGATGCTCTGATCTAATGACTCTTCTGAATGAGCCAAAGCACCCTAGCTGTGCCCAGAGCTGTCAGCTGGGTTGCAGAGAGGGTGATTACTTTGTCCTCAAAACAATGACCCTTTCCTCCTTCCTTGCAGTCGGCTGAACCGCAACCAGCTGCACACCTTGCCTGAGCTCCTCTTCCAGAACAACCAGGCACTGTCGCGGCTGTGAGTACCCTCTGTGGTGTGGGCTTGCTCATGGGGTTGCCATGGAGTTTGGAAGGGCACTGACATCCTGGGGATGCTGCTTCTTGGGGGCTGTGCTGGTGGTTACTGGTGTCTTGTCCAAGTGAGCACCCGGTGTGTGGCAGGGAAATGCACCCTGTTTCTGAGCGATCCGAGCATGCAGTGTTGCAAGAAATCAGCTTTGCCTTGCAGAAGACCTGAAACCATGCTGTTAAAGATGATGTTAAATGCCCTTGCAGAGCATGGGGATGCAGGAGGAGGTGCTGGCATTGCTGAGCTGGACTGTGCCTGCATAATGCCAGTTGCAGAGGTGCTGTGAGCCCCGCAGCCACCTCTTTGGGTGCAGATCACAGGAGTTGGATGCTCTTACCCTGTAGACTGAGTTGTGATAAAGGGAGGGTGAAAGAGGATGTCCCCAGGGGGGTTGCATCCTGTCCAGAGACCTGTGTCGGGCCCAGAGAGCTCTATGGTTTTCATTCCAGAACTGCATTTCTGCTGGTGTCCAGGACAGCCTGGGGAAAGAGGAAAAAGCCCTGCTGCAGGCAGATCCAGCACCTTGCACCTGCTGGCTCCTCCCCATACAGCCCTGCCTGTCTCTCACTGTCTCTCACCCAAAGAAGCACCCCCAGGGACCATCTCCTGTTGTGCAAGCTCCAACTGTGCAGACCCCTCTGCTCCTCTTCCCTCTGTGCAGCAGCAGGCTGCCTGGGGACGGCTGCTGGGATTTGATAAATATTCTCTTTTCCATATTGGCTTTCCCTTGCCTGGAGCTGCTTTGCTCGGGCAGCAGTGCCATCAGCATTGCCAGCTTTATTCAAACCACAGGAAATCCTCTTAAATCATTTACCAGCTCTCATCTATGTCAGGCACCATGTACATTGGGAAGGGGACCGTTAGGAGGAGAGGGTGCATGCCAAACAGGGGCTGGGTGCTCTCCATCACTTGGAGAAGATGCTTACACCGTGTGGCTGATTTGCAGTGTGTAGGAGCAGGGCAGTTGTGGCTGGCAAACGAGATCTCTGCATACTAGAACTTGTATCTCCATTTCTCAGCTGTGAAATGAAGTTGTCAGTTTCCTGCCGGTAGGAGTGGATGAAATAACTGAATGGGCTGAGCCGGTGCCAGGACAGTCATGTCCATGTCGGGGCCAGGCAGCTCTGCCCATGCAGGCAGTGCTGGTTTCTTCAGAGAGTACCAGGGAGTCATTCCCAGAGTCCAGCCGGAGGCAGTGTAATGAAGGGTTAAAATGCCGTGTGGGTTGCCGGCGTGGGATGTGTGAAATGGTGGACCAGTGCCAAAGATGGGCCTAGGTAATGGCAGCTGATAGCACAGGCGTTCAATTAATTATCAAATGGCATTTGTTGAGCTCAGCTGTGCTGTATCGTGGCGCCAGCAAGGGCCCATCCTCCTCCAGCCATGCATTGCATAACAAAAACACGGTCAAGAGAATTATTTAACAAATGTTAATATTTCCCTTTTAATATTCTCTGGATTTTAATACCAGGGTCTTTCATAAAGCAAAACCCAACAATTCACTGGGGAGATGCTGAAGGGCAGCCTCCCAGGTGAGGTGTGTGATGTGTCCCAGTACGGCCCCCGGGCTTGTGTGGAGCTGGGGCTGTGCCACGGGAGGCACAGGGCTGCGTGTGCCCTCCCACAGTGAGCACAGAGCTGTTAGTACCACTGTGGGCAAGGAGGGGTGTGCAAGATGCTCCTTGCAGCCACCCCACGTGCACGTGTGTTTCAGCTTTTGCCTGTTGCTTTCCTGTTGCTTCCTGTGATGTGGTGGATATTTTGAACCTATTTTCTCCTGCTCTGCCTTAGAACTGTTTTCTGGCCACCTCTGCTTTGTTGCCACTGCCTGGGCACCAGCACCTGGAGCTGTTCTTGTGCAATCCGGGGTTGTGCAAGCAGGCTTAGATTTTTGCAGCTCCTCAGCTATAGGTGGTGCCATGTCTTGGAGCTTTGATGCACACTTGGAGCAGAGGGTCCCCACGATGTGCCATGGGATCGGGGAGGGGGAATATGCTATGCTGCCTGCCACCCTTCTCTGCAGCACGTTACCCCGCACGCTGCCTGCAGTGACAGCAGGGATACGGTGCTGGGAGCTGCCCGGGGAGCACATCAGGAGCTGCTGTCCTGGAAGAACCTTGGGTGCTGCATTTGGGCAGCAAAGCCCTACAGAAGACCTTCTGCTCCATCTTTTTGTGACTGCCTATTGCTGAGGTGCCCAAGGATGATTTGTGGGGGGTAGCAGGGCACGGTTCCCCAGGGCAGAGCTTGTCTAGACACTGTCACGCTAGCTTAGCTGAAGGTGGGATCTGGACTGGTGCTGGCCTGGTGGTGTGGGAGGTCATAAGGACACTCTTAAATTGCTGCAGACCTCGCTCAGGCTACAAGGATATGAATCAGTGGGGAGCAAGTTTAAGCTAAACTGAAATCAGCTCGCCTTGTACTGAAATTAGAGCCTTTCCACCAGGCTTTGCGCTTATTTAACTGCTGAAATGGATCTGGGGTGGCCCCACAGATTGATGTTGCCTCCCTGCCCCAGAGACAGGCTGGGGTGCCGTGATGGTAATGGGAAGAGAGGACTTTTACCAGCACCATGCTCTTGTAGATGCTGCTCTCCAGACTATTTCCAGCGATCAGTGCCTGTGCAGGTTTCCCCATGCCCTGCTCACCAAGGCCACTCACTGTGTGCTCCCAGGGGTACCTGCTGGGTCCTTGTGTCCTCGCAGGGCTCTTGCACTGTGATACTGTGAGGTCTTGAATTAGCAGAAACTGGCTGAACAAGTCAGGCTGAGATCTGTTTAGCAGCGAAATGGGGCTGCTGGGTTTGGCAGGTGGGTGCAGCTGAGGCAGAAAGCCAGGAGTGGATGTGAGAAGCAGTTGTTTAGATGGGTACCTGTGTGCTGGCCTGGATCCTTCAGCCTCTTCTAGCCTTAATCTTGATGCATCTTTAGCAACAGATGAGAAACACAGCAGCAGGGTAAGGAAAGTTTGTTGAATATGGGGTATGTGATACTCATAGAGCAGTTTTCCACTGAACCTTGAGCCTCGTGAGAATATTTCAGAAGCACAGAGAGGAGGACCTTTAGCTCAGATTGGGATGAAGAGTTGTTTGTCCGCCTCCTGGGTCTGAGTGTCAAAACCTAATCCACGTTGGTGGTGCTTTGTGGCTGGCAGCCCAGCTCAAGCTGCAATTAGTTACTTGGATCTCAGATATAAAGAGTATTTGTGCATCAGGATAATGGAAGGGGTCGGAGTTAAACCTGATCCGTCAGGGCTTAAATAAACTGGGGACTGGCAGAAAGCAAAGCTCAAATGGGGGCATGGGGGATGTGAGATGCCTGGAGAGGAATGTTTTCCCCTTGGTATTTGGGAGTATTGAGCTACCGCCTGCTTGGAGCTGGTCTTGGTTTGGGATGATGGGGGGGTGGAGCTGTGCCATCACCTTGGTATCGGGGCCAGGAGGCAGGAGGACTCTTATGGCATGACCTCCCTTATGTATATCCACCGCAACGAGCAGATAACTCATTAAGCAGTCCCAGTGGCTGGAAATGGTGCTGATCTGAGGTTTCACTGGAGAGCACCTGACCCCAGTGACCCCATCTCAAACTGGGTTTAATTAAACTGTCAGCACTGGACGGAAGAACAAAGCGTCATGGGCTTGGGGGGTGCTGGGGTCCCCCCCCCCCCCGCCAGCTCGCTGGGGAAGAGTGCATCTCCTGTGAGGTGGATTGCTGAGAAAAAATGGGTCCTTCCTTCCATTGAGGAAAATTACCCGGGCAGTAAGGTGACCTTTGCTATTGCACTGCCTGGCACTCGTCCCCATTGCCTTGCAGCCCTGCCCTGCAAGGCTCAAGACCAGTTCTCTACAGCCCTGCAGCATGCTGGAAGCCAGGGGGGTGCTGGCAGACCTTACTTCAGCATCTCTCCTGAGCTGTCAGGAGCTTTTTATTTTTCCTCTTGGATTCCCTTGGGATGGGTGGACTGGAGCCCTTGAGTTTCTCTCTGCTCCCTTAGGAGGGATGGGTGAAGAAAAGAGGAGTTTTGTAGCCCTGTCTCCCTTGTCTCCTCACCGTCCCTTAGAACCTCCTCCTGAAGCTGTCTCTAAGCCCCTTTGGGGATGCTGAGTGGGGGATGAGAGGAGGGTGGGATGGCCATAGCAGCAGGGTGAGAGCAGAAACGCTGCAGGCGCATCATGGAGGCAAAGACGTGGGCTGTTGAAATGTGCTAAAGGCAGCCAGGATGGCTATAAATAAATGGTTTTCTCCAAGGGAAGCCGAGCTGGTGCGAGGGAAGAGAGGAGCGGTGGGAGCTCTGGGGAGATGCTCCCACAGGGGAGCAGTGATCCCAGCTGGATGTATCCCCCTGGGAGTGGCTGCCCAGAGGTTTCCCTTGCCAAAAAGCTGTAGCAGCCACTCTGTGCTCAGCAGAGTGGGAGTTGAGAGAGGAAGAGCAGAGAGTGGGGAAAAAGGTCCTGTGTCTAGAAGGAGGACAGCCTATCGGTTCTTGTTGGACCCATGCCAGCAAAAATGATGGAGGAGACTGTTCTGTGTCGGAAGGGGGGGGGGGGTGAGGGGGGTGAGGGCCAGCCAGTCTGTGAGGGCAGGGGCTCCCTGGAAGCATCATTAACATCTCAATCGGGATCGGTGGCTTTCTGAGCTGGGACATGTGAAATGCTGTAGGAGCCCAGGGCATTGTCACACTCCTGTGATACTCTCCTCCTGTGTGGCCAGAGCGTGCAGAGGGATAGTGATGCTCTGCACTTACGTCTGTCTGGGAGTTGAGACAGAGATCGGGGTCTGATCCAGACCCGCTCTGGACCAGGGGTATTTTAAGATCCGTGTGATCAAGGAGTTTTGAGCTAAGCCACAAGAGCAGTGCAGCTGGGTGTGCTGCCCCAGCAGGAGAGGTTATATTCCAATAAGCTCTAGAGCAGGTTCCTCCCACCATCCCTGTGTCTGGCCAAACCTGGCTCTTATTGCCTTTAGAAGAACAGGGAGAGAAAAATGGAGTGGTGCTAAATAACTTGAGAAAATGCAAATTTCATCCTTCAAGAAGGAGAGGACCATGCGGGAGGAAGCTGTGAGCTGAGTAGTAGCAAAACAGGGTGACAAGTGAAAAAGGAGCTGTCGGAGAAAGGAATAACAAAACAGGCCCTGCTTGGATGGGGCTGGCTGTGCGTGGGAGGTGTTGCTTGTGAGACTGTAGCAGTGACCGTTCTTCTTGGCACTGCACCGGGAAAACCCCCAGAAAGGAAAGGGAAATATGGAGATACAGCAGAACAAAACTGCGTGCTCAGTGGTGGCTGGATAGAGGAGCTTTCCTGTGGTCCCGTGGTGGATGGCTGTGCTGGTGCCAAGCCGAAAGTGTAGGTGCAGGGAGGGGATGCTCACCAGGGGGAATGTGGGTGCTGCAGCTCCCCTCCCTGCCAGGGACTCACCTGCTTGAGCCCTGGTCTTGATCTTGCAGGGGTTTTTCATTGCCTGCCTGGAAATCCTGCTGTGGTGATGGGCTGGCACTGGCTGAACGCCAGCTCTCCTGTGCCAGACGCCCACCTTCTCCTCCCACAGCCCAACAAAGTTGGGACTTTGGCTGAAGTTTAGTACCTCCAGTGAGGTTTTGTGCTCATTCTGCAGCCGATGCACTCGGTGCATGCCTGGGAGTCTACAGCCACTGTATGGCAAGGGACCTGTGGGCACACAGTTGTGTTTGCATCTTTCCAGGGTACATGGCCCTTTGCTGCTTTGCTCTTTGCACAGATGTGTACATGTTGGTGTCCCTGAGCAGAGTCTGCAGTCCAAGAGCCAAATGCCAAGGTCAGAGCGGAAAGCAGCTCCACTTGGAGCAAACATCCCTTCCTGCTTCCTCTTCCCCAGCATCCCTCATTTCTGTCACAGTTCCCCCCTCCAACAGCATCCCCCTTCCCTTGCCGGGTGAGGGCCAGTTGTCCTTGCTGTCACCATGCCCATGTTTTGGTGGTTGTCCCCTTGACTCTGGGTGCCATACCCCCTCGTGCTTCCCGACAAGCCCATTCTGTTGAGGATGGAGGGAGGCTGGGGGGGCCAGGCTGGGATGTGTCCCCCTGAATACCAATCAGGAGGGGAGTGTATTTACCCCAGTTGCAGGTTCTGCACGCTGCAAGACTCCCCCACCAGCCAGGGGGCTGGGGAGGGGGAAGGGAGGCCTCACTGCAGCCCCGGAGAACAAAGAATCAGTGTGGCTCGTGACAGCTCTAAGGAAACGCGGGGTAACAAATGTGCCACTAATAGGTGGGGAGGTTACCCAGGAAAAGATGCTGCCAGGCGGGCGGGCGGCCAACACCCCCGCCAGTGGGCTGGCAGGTGGCGAGGGCCTGGGGCTGGCACCCTCAGGCTTCTGGGGCTGCAGCTGGACCAAGCCCGGGCAGGTTTGCCTGCCCTTGTGCTGTGGTGTCTGTGAGACAGCATCCTTATGGGCACAGGAAAGATGTCTCTAGGCTTCTGTGCTGGGTGTTCCTGCTGGGAAGCAGTGTTGTTGTGCAGGGAGACTGCTTGCTCTTCCCCTTCTTCCTCCATCGTTAACGTGCCACCGACCTCAGCTTTTTTTTTGAGGCCCCAAAAAGACTCCCTGGGTGTCCTGAATACAGCCAAGCCTCAAAGCCTCACAAGTTAAACTTTTTCAAGACCTTTTTATATTTAGAGTGCTTCCATGAGCTTTCTGGGACCTGACTCACACTACCTACCACACAGTAGATACAAAGGTGCCAGGGTGAGGGTCACTGCCATGCCCTGACCTGCTGCAAAGCAGCCTCCACCTTCACTTCCCACCAGCCTGGGCTCCTCTCTCACCAGGGTGATGGAGCAGACCCTGCACAGGGATGCCTTGGCCCCCAGCTCTGTTCTGTGTCATTATCACGCCGGTGAGCCAGGGCTGCCAAGAGCAGGCATTGTCAGCCGGCTGCTTGGAGATAATCTTCCCCCTCCCTCCCTCTGTGCACCCCATTGTTCTTCTGACCCACGGCTGGCTCCAGCTTTCTGGGTGTTGAGCCAGTTCCAAGGTTTCCCTGGTGATGCACAGGGTTAAGCCCTGCTCCTGGAGCTCCTTCCTCGAGCCACCAACTCCACAGGGTGCATCCTCGGTGGTGCTTTGGGTGCAGGCTTGCATTTAGCTTTCATAACATCATTAAAACAAAGGGGTCTAGGTCTGTAGTGAAATGCAATCTCCAGCTCCCTTCCCCTTTCTGCAACCTGTCCCCTTCATGTGATGCTGTGTGGAGCATCCCCGTGCAGCTCCCCTGCAATCCCTGCCTCATAGGCAAATGGGAATTGGCAACCTGTATGTGGAAGGAAAAAAATCATATGTGGTCAGCTATAACTTGCTAGCACTGCACATGTATCCCCCAGACATGTTAATATTCAGAGCCTGGTAATTAAACTGTGTTTTCTGGTTGAATCTCCCACAAGTGGGTGCTGGACCCCCTTGTCTTTCCTGCTGGGACTGCCGCAAAAACGACAGCTGCCTGCAAGGTGCAGTCAGCGTTGGTGCTGGACCATGCAGTCTGCAGCCCCAGTACCAGCTGCTTGGCTCAGTGGGTGCCAGCACCAGCGTCTTGCCCAAACAGGCTGCTTGGGACACCTTGGTTTAGTGTGCCAACTGGCATCCAGGCACAAAGTGCAGGGCAGCTGCCTGCACAAAGAAACCTGGCTGGCAGCGTGTTGGGGGTGGGTTTGGGGAGGTGGGGATTCGTTTCCCAGATTCTCATCTGTGTTAAACTAATTATCATCCCAGGCTTATCCTCACTTAACCAGTGAGATGCAGATGTCTGTGGCTGGGACCCCCACTGCCTTGGCCAGAGCTAAGCAGCATATGGATTAGGAGGTCTGACCGGCTGCCTCCCCCCAGCCTTTCTATGGTCGTTGCACCTCCCTTTGCCCTGAGAGGCTTCTGACCCCGTTCGCGTCTGTATTTCCCTTCAGGACAGGAAAAGCTGAATTAATTTTTACTGCTCCCAAGGGAGCTGTTGGTAACTAAAGACATCTCACTGTCTTGTTTTCTGTAAACCAGAAGGCAGAAAACAGCAGGAATGGTTTAAAATGGTTTCCTCAGCCCTCCTGCTTCTCCCTGTCTGGTCCTTGCCACCCCTCTGATGGGGGGTGGTGTTTGGGGCAGAGCTGCCTGGAGAGTATAAATAAAGTCACTCAGAATTTTTCCAGGCCCTGAGGCTGAAGGAGAGATCTTTCTCTGGTAGGTGTGGGTGGGAAGAGCTCAACCATCCTCTTGAGTGTTTTGGAAATGGCAATTCTGGGATCCTTCGGAGGAGGACTGAGGCGCATTAGCCCCATTGCACAGAGAGTCTTAAATGTGGAACATGCAGGAAGAGCTCCCAAAAAGTTCCTCTTACCTCAGAGCTGGGAAGTCCTCTGTCCCCAGACCCTCCCATAGCAGAAGTGCGAAGGGGACCCAGGAGTCCCAGCCCTACATCCCCCCTGCCTTTCCATCCCCAGTATGGCACTCAAAGGAGCTTTTGTCCGGCTCTGAACCCCACAGGTGGGTGGGTGCTTCATCGCTCTCCCTCACCCCTGGGCTGGGATGCTTTTTCCCAGGGGCTGCCGTTGGCCTGTTGCTACGCGATGCAGGCTTGTGGGTTGCCTCAGAAACAGAGGTCTGGGGATGTGGGTTGGGGGCCAACCCCATCACAAGACCCTCTTGGGATGTTTGCCCAGTAGCCAGTGATCCTGCTTGCCCCCGACCAGTCTGTACCCAGCAGAAGGCACAGCCGCTTTGCTGAGTACGTGCCAGGCTGTGGCAGGGATGGTGAGAATGCAAAATCAGTGCATGCCTTGTTGGTGCACACAAAGCATAGGGTGTAGGGTTAGGATGCAGGTACCTGACAGCAGGATTTCACCCCAGGGATGCTCCATTGCAGCTCCTCTCCATTGCATAGCCAGAGTGATTACTGCCGGCACTCTTAATTACTAATGATCAGGGCAAAGTCAGGACAGTGTAGTGAGTGGGAATCTCTGCTTGTGGGGTTAGTGGGAGCAAGCAAGAGAGGAGCAAGCAGGGGGACTGGCTGCATTCCTGGGACTCAATGCCTTCCAGCTCCTACTGTCCTGTTGAAGGCATTTCCACCTCCTGGTGCTGCCGTCCCACTCCAGCTTGCTTTTTCTCTTCCCCACGGGCGCAGCATGTTCCTCATTCCTGCATCCTACAATTTCACAGCATCCCCGCAGCCGGGTGTTAATGAGATTAGACTCAAGCTTTAAGATGTCTCTCTCTATCCTTTGCCATCCAATTACACAGCCCACATGGTATCTGATTTTCCTGTGAGAGGGGAGGACTGGGGCTGGCTGGGGTGGGAGGATGCAGCTGGTCTTTCTGAGCATCAGCCCCGCCGTGCTGAGTGGTTTTCTTTCTTTCTGTTTCTTTCTTTCCTTTTTTTTACCCCAGCCACCCTTGGCTTTGAGCTGCTTCGTTTGGCTTTTTCATCACTTCTCAACGTGGCGGCGGGGCAGAATTTGTTTAAATTAACTGCTTGAATGGCAGCGTTTGTGTGTGTTGTTAGGGGGGAGCTCAAACAGCACCAGAATGGATGAGGGGGATTAAAAGTGCCTAATGGGTTCCAGATGGGCATCCCGGACTGAGAAACACCCCCACAACCCCAACCCCAGCCAGGGGCCGCTGGCAAGGAACTCAGGGCTGGGAGCTGGGATGCTACAGTGAGCGGCTGCCTGGCTCTCCCATGCACAGTGGCTGCTCCAAGTATGTGCCAGTGATACTGGGGTGCCCCAAGGCTCCCAGGGTGCTGACTGCCTCTGTACTGCCTGGCTGTGCTCAGGGCGAGCAGGTGGATGCACCACAGGAGGCACCTTCCCTGGCTGGCCTGGAATGCGAGGAGCAGCAGGCTCCATTCTCACCCCCTCCAAGCACTGCAGTTGCTGGAGATGCGGGGCTGGGGACAACCACTGTGTACAAGTCCAGCTTTCGGGTTAGCTGACAGTGCAAATACGGCCTGCCACAGCAGCACTGCTGGAGTGGCAGTTTCTGCTCAGCAGCCTTGGTTGCAATGTGAGCAATGATAGTATTTAGTCTTTGACACCTTCCCTCTGCACTCTAGGATACCTTGGGGGACTTGCTCAGTCCAACCTCCTCACCGCTGCAGACATCAGCATATTGTTTCTTATTGAAAACTGAGTTCCGCAGACAGAAGCTGTATTGCCTGCATGGCCCTGCCAGCTGTATTTTCCAGACGTGTAGGGATTAGAGACACAGTGGCAGCCCTCCCTGTTTCCCCAAGGGCTGTGCCTCCCACTGATGGCCACATTTCTCCTCCAGACCTGCCACGTGGTGCTGGGACTCTGTGTTTGCGGCCTGTCCGCTGGTAGTGCCTTAACTGGAAGCATGGCAGTGCCAAGCGAGATGAAGCATGCAGGAGCAAAAGGCTGCTACGGAGTGGTGTCACTGGCAGGGACTGGAAGGGTCATGGGCAGGCTTATTACTTTTGAGTTTCATAAATGGCTGAGAGCAGGATATAAGCTGGGCCGGATGGCTGCTGGGAATATCACGGTGCAGTGGCTTTTTGTGAATACAGGCATTTGCTCTGGTGCATCCAGCTGCATCCAAGCAGATGGCTGAGCCAGGGAATGAGGCAAGGCACAGGAGAGGAGGCCCACAGCAGCATTCGCGGTCCAGAAGGGTTATAGCAGAAGGTGGCGGTTGAGGAGGGTCCAGGCAGAGTGGCATCAGGGCAGTTGGGAAGCACTGGCTGGCTTCCCCCACCCACTGAACCTCAGCCAACACTCTGTCTGCCAGCTCTCATTGGCCTCATGGGTTCCCACTCGGCTCTTGTTTCCTTCCACAAATATTGAGAAAATAAATAGCACAGCTGAAAAGGGATGTCCCCATTCCTCCGCACACAAATGACCCTCTGGGGAGCTGTACAGGTGGTGACCCTGCATTCCTCAGCCTGAGAGTTAACCGGAGAGAAAGCAAATATTGGCTTCTCCAGGGGCCACCCCAGCCCGTGCCCATGGCTGGGGCTACCTCTTGCAGGAAAGGGACTCGTGGGGCAGGCAGGTCCCCATCCTTGGTAGGGGGGGTGGTTGCACAAATATGACTCTTTGCCCAGGTAGTGTGAGGTCCCCACTGTGGTCTGAGCCCACTTATTGGAGCAGGAGGTGCCCTGGCTGAGCAAGGACAGGTGGAGCCATGTGGTTGGTGAGCTGGAGGGTCAGCCTGTGTCAGGCGTTGGCTGTGGTGGGCTGATAGCACAGCTGGTGTGCTGCCAGGGCTGTGTGCCCCTTGGGTGTGTTTCTGTGCCACCTCGTGGTGAGGGGAGCTTGTGTGACGGGTGCAGATGGGACAAACCCAGCACTGCCAGCTCCTGCTGCTGGTGACTGCCTGACTCAGCTGGGCTCTTCTTGTCCCCCTTCAGCCCTGTATGTGTTTTTTTTACCCCAAGAGTGGGTCAATGAAAAGTGGGACCTGTGCAAGCCCTTCTTCACTCCCTCCATCCTGGTCTTGTCTCTTAGCAACTGCCCTGGACCAGGACTTGGGCTGTGCTGGGAGGGATGTGACGCTTTCCATGCATCAGTCACCCTGCCACCTCAACAGGGAGGAGAAGCTTTTTAACCCCCACAGCACTGTTTGGGCTGAGGCACGATGAGCGATGATAGAGCATCCCTGTGAAGCCTCTGCTTGGGTAGCAGCCGGCTGTTCTGCCTCCAGTTTGACACTGATCCCCACTACAATAACGATATGGGTGGCAATCAGGGAGGAATTAAAGGATAATTAATGCCAATCCACATGGAAAATTGCTCTCGTCAAACAAACCTGATATCATTTTTCTTGATGAGCTGACAAATTGGGTTGATAAGTAGCGACTGTGCTGACATGATATACTGAGACTTCTGCAAGTCATTTTACTCTTGCCTGGAGGATATTGCAATGAAAATATTAATATTCTGCAAAAATCAGTGTAGCATTTCTGACAATGTGCTTCACTGGTAGACTTCCTGGGGGACCTTCAGCAGCTGTCTTTCTGGCAGTGTGCAGAAGGGGCTCTTGATGATGAACTGATGTTCACCACCTCTGCAGGGCTGTGGTGGTCTTGGGATCTTCAGCAGCAATATTGACTTTTGCCAACATTCCCCCAAATCCCCTGGGCTCTTGTAGCCTCCTCCTCCTGTCCTGTGCCAGCTAAGTGTGTGGTGAGCTGGGCCGTGTAGGTGATGTAGCTGGGGAAAAAGGCACATGAAACATCACGGAGCTCTGTTTGGAAGGAAACACAAATCGATAGGTGAAAGGAGCAGGGCTGGTGCTGCTGGTGGGATACCAGTCCTGAGGGATGCTCCGCCTGAATCACCTGCACTGGAAAACATCCTCATGCAAGGTCACGCAGCTGGGGAAAAACAAATGTAGGTCACAGCTACAAGACAGGGAACAGTGTCTGGGGATGCAGCTACACTGAAAAGGACTCAGCAGCTGCTGTGGCAGCCTGCTCTGGGATGCAGACTTCCAGTGCTGCAGCTTAGAGAGTGATGGGTGAGCACAGCAACTCTGGGTACCCGGGTGTTGGGGGGAGTCGCTGTTTTGGGGAGGCCTCTGCTGAACATCATTGCTGCCTTGGGGCTCACAGTTTAGAGAGATATTGAGAAATTAGTGCTCAGAGAGGAAGCGCAGGATAGTTGGAGGTCTGGAAAACCTGCCTTCCAGTGAAAAGAATTAAAAAGCTCAGCCTATTTAGTGTATGCAAAAGGAGGTTAGGGAGGGGATTGGATCCCCATCTCTGCATACCTACATGGGGAGAGGCCTGACTGTAGGCACCTCATTAATTTTGTAAAAAAAGAAATAGAAAAGAAAAATAGAAAAACGATAAAGTCATTCAATAGCTGGAGGCTGAAACTAGACAAATTCAGACTAGAAATAAATTCATCATTTTCACTACAGAGAGCAGTTAACTACTGAACACTCTGCTGAGAAGAGGTGGACTGGGTGTCCATTAAAGTTGCAAAGGAGACTGTACTTCTTGCCCCAAAGGTGAAAATAGGAAGGGGTGAGGTTGGAGCAGGAATCTCAGGGAGGATTCTGCATCTGGGCTACATACAGAGGCATCCCAGTGATTAAGGGTCCCCTTCTGGGTGATGGATGTTACCCCATCCACTGTCCCTCTCTGGGCATGGAGTTTATCAATCCAACTCCTCTATCTCAGGCCAGGACCTTAATTGCTCGCAAAGCCCTTGAGCATCATTGCTCTGTGAAGCTGGCTGAGTTAAGCCAGTTGCAGAAGCACCTCTCCAGCTGGGATGATGCAAGGTGACGTCTTAGCAGGCACGGCTGCTAATGGAGATGGGGCTGTTGCAGCTGGGAGGCTTATGGGGGATGCTCCCAGGCTGCCCCTGCTGCTCTCAGATGGGTTAGGACAGATCTGCTGGCGCCGGTCTTCCCATGCTTCCCATGCCATGGCCTTCCTGACCCTTGCGCTGCAGTCCTGTCTGAGCATCTTAGGCAGAGTTTTATTTTACTAGCTCGGTGAAAGGGAAAGATGGCTTTGCTTTAATTTATGAGCTACAAAGTACCTTGCCTGGTTAGGTGCTGGCTGAGCTTTGCAAGGGCTCTGGCTCAGAGTTCAGAGGGCAAATAGTGGCGGTGGTTGAAGATGCCACCTCTCCCCTACACCACTTCCTCAGCTTCACAACTGCTCTTCCTCCAGTGCCCTCATCTCTGCAGAGCTAGATGGGATCTACTCCTCCCTTGTTCCCATTCCTTTGCAAAGAGACGCTGGTGACTGTGGCAGCAAGGCCAAAACAGAGCAGTCTCATGTGTTCTAGCTGTGAGATTTTCCTTCCTTTGCTGCTGGTTCCCTGAAATTGCGCTTGGGACAGTGAGAAGGCAAAAGCTGGCTGCAGCTGGGGATGTGGCTCTGGGAAAGTCCCACCCTACCTACATGTCAGGGGCAATACATGCAGAGTGGTGGGATGCTGCCGAGAGCTATCGCTGCCTCCATGAGTGGGGCAGGATGTGCAAATGCCTGGGTTCCCTCAGAGCCTGCCGACCCCTGATCCTGCAGTTGTTGGAACGTCTTTACACGCCCTGGGAATCTTTGTGTGCCTGTCCTTGTAGCCTGCCATTGCTGGGCCTGGGTTTTGGCTTTTGCTTCTTTTTTTTCCAGCCTCTTTCACAAAGACACCTATTCTCCCCCTGCGCCCCGGGGATTTACACAGAAAGCTCACCCTCAACACGGCAAAAGAAAGACCCAGGCGGCCGGGAGAGGAAGCTCACACAAAATGCGGTGTGTGGCTCTTTGTGTCCCTTTTGTAATTCCCTGCACAATGAACTGCCATGGCCACCCACTCGTCCTGGGATACCCCAGGTATCCCGTCCGCTGTGCCCTCCAATGAAGATGCTCCTCACCGGGTGACTGAGAGCACAGTCTTTGTGCTTGGGAATGGGGGAGTTTGAGCAGGATGGAGATCGGCCATGTGCCTGCAGCAGCAAAAAGCCTCCTCGAATCCCTACCAGACCCGTGCAGAGCGCTGAGGGGGGTCCCTTTGGCAGAGCCCTTCCATCAGCCCCACTCTGATGGCTTTTAACATGCTAATGACCCTCTCAAGGGCAGGAGCTGCTCTGTGTAAAACCCATGTTCAGCCCTCGGTCATGGACATTTGCTTGGAGACACAGTGTTAAATATTTATCCTCTCCGCCTCCCCTCCAACTCCGCAGGCATTAACAATAGCAATCCCGAGCAGCCCCTTCCCCCTCGCCGGGAACATGTGGCTCCCGGACCATGACAGCAAGCGTCATCGTTTGTACCTGTGAATTATTGATAAGGTATAAGATAGTTCTTGTGGTGAAAAAATAATGAGGGGCAGAGGCTGTTTGCAGGGGCGGGTGCTGCTGCAAACCCTCTTCTCCAGGGGCAGAATGGGCGGTGGGATCCCATTCCTGCTGGGCCCATCCACCAGCTGACCATGTCAGCCCTTAGCAGCGTGTGGCCGGTACCAGGATGGCTTTGTGCATGGTGGCTCCTCTCTTGGCCTGGGTCTGGCTGGCGCCTGTTCCCTCCTGGCTGCCCGCTGCCTTCCCCGGGGGAGGGGGGCAGCTGCCCTCCCTCCCCAGCCCCACACTGCCTGCATCCACTCATGAGCCAGGGGATGTTCACTCAGGCAGCTGCCTGTGGGTCGTAGGGGTGAGTGGGGATGTTCCAGCTCTGCGGGTTGGCTGCCCACCCTGCGGTGCCTTGGCGGGAAGGGGCAGGTAATGCCCAGGCTCGCAGACACCGTGGCTCCAGGAAGCAGATGGGGTTTAGCTTGGGAGAACCTTTCAGCTGGCAGGGCTGGGGGGCTTGGGAGGTCTCCAGGGGATGGAGGAGGGAGAGTGGTCCTGAGTCTTTGGCTTTATGGCCACCAATGCATGCTGTCCCTGTGCCGTAATCTGTCCCTGGAAAAAAGGGGGATGAGGCTGCTGAGCCCCTGGAAAGCAGGTGGCAACCCTGGAAGGGAGTCTGCCTCCCCAGCTTAGGGATGCCCCTTGGCTGGGAGCTGAGCAGAGCAGATCAGCACATCCGTCCCCTGAGCTACGGAGGTGAGAGCCTGTCCTGGAGAGCCCCCAGGTCTGCCTGGGCTTTGGCTGCATTTTCAAGGCTCTGGGATGCTGGGTGGGAGGATGCAGATGGCTCGGGGGGATCTTGTCGTCAGTGACGTGGGCAGTCCAATTAAAATCAGGGTGCCTCTCTAAGCCCATTCAAAGCCTGGCTTTTGATGTACTTAGACCCTCGACCCTGCTGTGTTTTGTGGGGAGAGCATTAGCAGGAGAGCCAGGGTATTAGAGTGCAGAACGTGGCCCAATCTGTGCTTACACATCTGCATCCCTGGCTGGGGTGATAGGGCACCAGAGTGCTGCACCCATCCCAAGGGCAGTGAGGGTCTGAGGGGAACACAGCTGGGAGAAGACACCTCCTCCCTTGCACAGTGCCCTGGTGCACTCCAGAAACACCACCCCTGCCCAGGAAGGGGCTGCCCAGACCTTCTGCACACTGACATCAGATGTTGCTTTCCCAAAAATGTGTCTGAATCTGGCGTCCCGAGCTCTGGGAATGCACGACGTGCCATTATTTCTGAAGATGCAGGAGTGTCTGGGAGGCAGAATAGCCCCTTGCCAATCACCAGCTGCAGTCTGGGCCAAGTCCAGGGGACGACCACACAGCACTGCTCCCCACCTCCTGCCCCATTTGTGGCTCCCACTGGGGGCTACAGGGTGAAGGTGGAGGTGAGGTGCTTAGGAGCACTGCAAGGGGAGGTGGATATCTCATGCTGTTCCTTGGCAGTGGCACCGACACTGTCCTTTTGTGTCTGGCTGTGGTTGGATACTGATTTTAATTGCACACTGCAGTACTAGTTGCTCCCAGCCTCCAGTTTCTATCTTCCTCGCTGCCTAGAGTGCTCCTTGGGTTCTGCTGAAGGAAGCATTTCTGGGTGAGAAGCGTTGCACTGGTCTTTCTACTGGCCCAAAAAGATAAGCTGGACTCCTGGAGCGGCCACATCCCCTCACTGCCCCCCAGAGCATTGCTCTTCCAGGTGTGCTGATGCAAGGGTGGGTGAAAAAATGACACTGCTGTGGCGAGGGCTTGAAATGAGAGTTAAAGAGTGATGAAGAAAGCAGGCACAGTAGGTGTGTGGACGTGATGCAGTGGGTGATGGGTTGCAGGACCACAGTGTGTACAGGGGCGATGGGGATGCTCCCAGGCATTGTGGCAGCATGCTGAGAGCTCCTAGGATACGATGGGCAGTGTTACCCCCATGCACAAGCTGCAGCATGGGAGCTGTAGCGAGGAAGGAGTGAGTACTGCTCCTTGCTCCCGCTGTGGCAGAGCATCCCTGAGTGGGTGTGTGATCCCAACATTAAAGGCTGTGGGAGCACAAGCCGTGTCTACTGCTTACCCTCCCACTCCCTGACTTGCCTCCAGTCGTGCAGCAAATATAGGCCAGGCCACTCAGCTATCAACTTTGAAGTGTGAATTTCAAACGCTCGTTCTGTCGCCATCCCCTCTGCGGTGTCTGATGGGAGGTGAGGAGAGCTGTATAAGCACCAGGTACATGAAACAGCCTGGTTCAAAGCCTAGCGCTGCGGCTCCTGCTTGCAAGCCAAGTGAAGTTTGGAGGCAATTTCCCGGTGGTGTTCCCTGCCTTTGCTCCCAGCCTTTTCCCTTGCAAACCGCCAGCTCCCTGATTTGCTTTTAGGGAAGAGCCTGGCAGCGGAGCAGCTACCAGCTGCATCGGGCTGGGCTCCTGCCTGCAGGTGACAGTGGGGGATGCTGCACCCCTCCTGCACCCCATCCCGTGGTATTTGCAGCTCTGTCTCAGCACTGAATTCTCTCTTACACCAAACAGGCATTGAGGGTGGATGCATAGACAGTTTTTGTGCAGAGGGCAAAGCGAGGCAGCCCATGCTTTGGCCTCATTCAAAGCTGACACATGAGGATGAGACCAAACCTGGGGCAGTGCGATGAGAACAGCTCATATCATGCTGGATCCCAGAGTGCTGTGGGACGCCTGTGTACTCGGCTGGAGCTGTATGTGCATGGGGAGAGATCTGTCCCCTTCCCCGTGCAAGGCAGAGGAGAGACAGCGCATGTCAACTCAACTTCACAAGACATCAAATGTGCTGCAGCCAGATGGAAATTGGCTCTTGGAGCTCCTTTCTTCTGGCACTGAGCAGCTCCTCGCTCCTGCCTCCTGCTGCAGCGGATGGATGGGCTGATAATATAGAAAAGTGCCTGCTCCCTTTCAAGCCATGGTGCCTGGGATCTCATCTCCAGGCTCACTCACAATTTGCATTAATGTTTGTTTAACTAACAGGGAGTCTGTGGGGCTGTGGGTACTGTGGGGACTTGGGGGTGGTGGAGCAGAGGCATTTCTGGGCTGCCTCCTTTGTTCTCTGGGAATCTTCAACCTTCATAAAAAAAACTTTGCCAGAAGAATGGGCCCTTCTCCCAATTTACTTGAAAAGATGTCCCGGATTTCTGCCAAGCCAGGATACTGTATAATTCCCAGGAAGGATTTCAGTGGGGGAGCTGGCTAATTTGCAGTATATATCTAATATGCAGTATATCTAATATGTTGTCAGAAGTGCTTTTAAATCCCTACAATGTTTAATTAGGAGGCAGATTTTGGCGTATTAGGTGACAACGGGGCTAATTAGTTATTGGCGATTTCATACGTGTGAAGATAATTAAGTTAGGCAAAAGCTGGAGGCAAGCTCCCATGCATGTGTTTGCCTCGTTTTGGAACTGCTCTGGGATGCAGCAGGGTCAGTGCTGGTTTTCTGGCCTTGGAGCAGTGTGTACCCATTCAGGGCTGCTGCCAGGCTTTCCTTGTCCATGAGGTGAGGAGTGGCTGTTCCCCATGGCAGGGACCATGCCCATCCCATCATCTCAGCTGATATATGGATAAGTCCCACCATGGTCAGGACTCTGTCCACCTCCCACAGGGCTCAGATGTTTTCTTGAGCCCATGACATGTTTGTCTCCAGAACCTAGTATTTTTAGGCTCAAAACTGAGCTGGGATTTGACAAAATATGAATCATTTGAGAGATGTAAGAGCAGGCAGAGTCCTTGGCAGACTGGGGTGTATTTTTAGCCTGCACGTCTTGAAATTTGACTGTTTCTTCAGGAAAAAAAAAGGGGGATTTCAGATCTGAGAGCTTAGCTCAGGCCACGCTAGGAGCTGTGTTACTGGCTCCTCATTGCATTGCCTGTCTTGAAAATAAAGGTTTATGGCAGCGTAGGAAGGAGGACAAGGGTCAGGCTGTGCTGCACAGCCCCTGCTTGCCTCTCACTTCACAGAGAACTGCACTGGGGGTCCGAGCCCTGCCCTGAGCCCAGCCTGGGAACTCAAGGGGCACTGGCATGGGCACATGCGTATGGCCAGTGGAGGTTGATTGCTTGCCTTTCTGTTGGCCCATGCCAGCAGCTGTGGACTGGGCTATCAACACCTGGAGCTGGTCACAGCTGGGGCACTCCCAGGAGCATGGGTGTCTCTGGGGCACTAGCACCCAAAGCTGCACCTGTAGCCCAGCCATGCTGCCATGTCTTTGCACTGTGCCAGTGATGGGTGGCACGTATCCCTCCCCAGGCTACCCTGAAACAGTTCCTGCTGCATCCAGCGGTGGGGTCCCAGCCCACGATGCCTCTGCTGTCAGATGGGGCTCCCCAGCCCACCCACCTGTCTCTGAGGGGGCTGTTATCTGCTGAGCTGCGCGTGCGAGGGTCTTTGCCCCTCTGTGAGGTTTGTAGTCTGGACCCCACTGTTTGGGAGATTTCATCCCCCCTTTAATCTTGGCTGTTGGAAGCCGGGGAGCCGATAATGATGAGGGAGTGTGAATGTCAGCAGGAAACCAGCTTCAATCAGAACTGTTAAAAATAAACCTGCCACGCCTGCTCTGGCAGGAGCAATCAGCCTTGGTGGCTTCTCTCCCCGGGTCCTAGAGCACGAGCCACAGTGGTGCTGAGCAGCACTGGGCCACAAGCAGCCACACTGAAGGCTGGCTGCAACACCAGCAGATCCAGCTCAGAGCTGGGAGGAGCGACCCCCCTGGAGCCCACCAGGGTGTGGGGTCCCCTCACCTCTCCCTGGATGCACCATGGCTCTCCCCTCAGCGGGAATCCCTGCTGCAGGCTCAGCTGAGCTTGAGCTAAATTTTAAATGGAAGAGGGTAGCACAGGAGAGAGGTGTGGAGGGGACCTGCTTCTGGCGTGTGTATTTTTTCTTAGGACGCCCTGTGACCTCAGTCACTGTCTGCAACTCCTACAAAGGAGGTTGCAGTGAGGTGGGTGTTGGTCTCTTCTTCCAAGTAACAGGCAGTAGGTCTGGAGGTAATGGGCACAAGTTGTCCAGGGGAGGTTCAGATTAGACATTAGGAAAGATTTCTGCACTGAAAGGGTGGTCAGGCATTGGCAGAGGCTGCCCAGGGAGGTGGTTGGGTCACCATTTCTGGAGGTGTTTAAAAGACAAGTAGATGAGGTGCTCAAGGGTCTGGATTAGTAGTGGACAGGTACGGTTGGACTTGTTGATCTCAAAGATCTTTTCCAACCAAGCGATTCTGATTCTATGATTCTGTGAGCTGTGTGCTCTGGCACAGCATGTATGATAGCAGTGAGATGCTCAGCCTTTGTGAAAACACCTGTGGCTGTAGCTACCCCCTGGGAAACACACAGCCTCCCCTTCTCAGCTTAGTCAGACCATGGACACTCAGGTAACACGGCTCCCTGCTATTCATGCACATCTGCAGGGCAGGGTCAGCCCTAGGCTCTAGGGTCACAGAGCCAGTGTCCTCACCTGAAGTGAAATGCACTTGGAACAGAGACAGGAGGCGTGCTGTTAACCTCAAAGATAATTAACCTCAGGACAGCTTGCAAAGGGATGTGGGGCTGCTGCCTCACATGAGCCCTAATATGGAGGCTGAAGGTCTGTGAGAGACCCCCAGGCACCTGTGGGCTTGGGGCTGGGGCTCCCCAGTCTGTGTCTTGAAGTCAGGTGCTGCTGCCAGTCTCACTGCTCCTCCAAGGCATGTGCGGATCAAGGAGGAGCACCCATATATGCCTCTGGCAACTCATTTCTGCCTCCCCAAAAGGAGGAGGAGCTGTTGATCCCCAGCACAGCTGAGGGCTGTGGGCGGCAGTGTTTTATGGCTGTAGGGGCTGCAGCTGTACTAGCTGCTTGTGGGCAGTCTTCCCCAGACTCGATATGGTTTTGTGCTGGGACTCTTCAAAGAGCTGCTCCCTGCAGGGAAGCCCTGTGGACTGGGGTGCAGCTCCCTGTCCCTTGTGACATAGTCATGACCGGGTGCTGCTCTCCCAAATGCTCTCGAGAGCAACATTTCTGGGCCAAGGGCAGCCCCAGCTTGGGCCCAGCCTTGTGGCAGGGCTTTGCTGTCCTGCCAGCAGTTTTTATCCTGGCTTTGATGTGTGCCACATGGGATAGAGTCTCTTTATCTGCTTGTTGGATTTTCCCTTTGTGATCGGTTCCCATGCTTGGGCATTCTCTCAGTCTCTCACCTACTTTGCCCTGTTTCCCACCCTCCTGTACCATTCTCCTATCAGGGCTGTTTCCTCCCAGTCCTGTGTAAAATCACATCTTTTTTCCAGCTGCTGGGCTGGATTTGAAATGTTCCACTGGCTCCACCCTGACAGCCAGCAGGGGCTGATGCTTTTTAACCCCACAAAGCATGTCCCACCTTTCATCCTACCACCGTGATGGCTCCCAGATGTTTTCAAGAAGCCAAGCTATGAGATCCAGCCACTGCTGGGGCAAGAGTTTTGCCCATCTTAGTATCAGGGCTGAGCATGAGGAGTGTGAAGGATCCTTGGTTATGCCAGGACATCTAACCAAGTAAATCCAGCCGGGTCTTGCAAGGTTCAGCATTGGTTTCAGAACATTCTCCAGGCTAGAGTGAGTTTACTTTAGCCCTTCCCAAAGCTGGAACCAGTATTTAGAGTTGTATCCCAGGACCTGCATAGCTGAGGAGCAGCATTGCGGATCTGCAGCATTGCTTCTTGGCTGATCTAGGACAGCCAGGACAGAATTCTCAGCTTGGCTCAGCCTCATTCACACCTTGGAGGAATCCAGGAGGGCCAGCAGGGCTGGCTTCACACTTATTAGCAATTAAAAGCCTTAGAGCCTGGGAGTCAATTAGCTCTGAGCTCAGTACTGCCACAAACCCAGGGGCTGAGCCTGCTAACAAGAGCTACAGCCATCTCCCCACAGGGCTCGAGGCTGACTTGCCAGAAGAGCTATTTGCTTTTTCATTTACACCTTGGGTGAGTGTTGCTGCATGTATTTTAGGTGTCTTCTTGGGTGTGAGCTGCTGGACAGGGAGCACACGCTGCGTGTTGGAATGTGCAAGGCTTCCTGGCGCGCAGGGCTGGAGCCTGGCACATCTCCCGGCATGGTACAGCGCCGTCACCCAGCAGGGCCCTCTGTGCAGGGGTCATGGTGGGGCAAGGAGAGACTGACCTTGTCCTAACCATCATGGGGCTGTGTGGGAGGGTCTCGCTGTGGCGTGCTGCTGGAGGTAGAGCCACGTGTGGTGCAGCAAACCCCCATGCTACCCCCTGGCTCACTCTGCACCAAGCTATGGAGATGCTGGACTGTGGTACTCTGATCTGCCGGGCACCCAGGCACGTGAGCACTGGGACAATGCTCTGCCACAGGCAGTGGTCTCTCTCTGCAGCAGGACAGCAGTGAGTTGGTGAGCTGAGGGTGGGTTTAGGGGGAGGCTGGCGGGGCTGTGCAGCCCCATGGAAAGGGATGGCTCCATGCCTATGATTTGCAGCGTGTCAGGAACATGCTGGAAATGAGCTGGGTGATACGAATGTGGAGCAGGTAGGTACACAGGCTGGAGGGTAGCGTTGGAGCTGGAATGAAAACATGCTTTGGTGGAAGGTTTTGCAGGGATTTCCCACTACTACAAGGCAAGACAGAAGCAAAGACATGAAAGGCAAGAGAACAAGCTTGTTGAGCACCATGGCAGAGGAGACTCGGAGGTGCTGGAAAGCAGGGATGGAGAGAAGCAGGAAGCCAAGCAGCAATGGGGCCACTGGCTGGGTGTGCCTGGGTGCCTTGGCTCCTGGTGGCAGTGGAACATGGAGGCCCTGAGCTGGGCAGATGCAGTTTTAACATCTGCTGTCTAGCCAGATGCTTGCTGGAGGGAATGAGCCTTCCTCCAGCAGTCAGTGGGAGCCCAGGGAGCCACACAATGGGTCCCTTTGCAGACAGTGGCAGGTTAGGTGTGCCCAGGTGTGTGCTGCAGGGCACCCCTCTGCCCATCCCAGCCTCTGTCAGCCCCTGGGGCACTGGGCACGGTGGGTACTGTGGCTATCTCGAGGCACTTCAGCATGCCAGGGAGTGGGTAGTGATGTCTTAGCCTCACATTAGCTCCCCTTCCTGCAGATAAGGTTGCGGGAACAAAGGGACTGTGTAGGGAGGGGGCGGTGACAGGCACGCAGGGTTTGTAGCTTGTTATTTCACTTGTGTTTCCATTAAAGCTGCTGCTTTTAAATTGTTTCAGTCTCTGAAGAGGCTCCAGGGTGGGTGGCAGATGCTTTATTCCTCCTCCACTTCCCTCCCACTCTCTCCTCTTTTCCTTGGCCAGCTCCTCTTGCTCCCATAGCATCCCCCTTCCAGCAGAGGCCGAATCCCATGGCTCTGGCTTTGCAGCACAGCCCACACAGGAGCCGCTCCTTGCTGGAGCCATGGCACAGGCACTGCCCTGCGCAGGGACCTGCTCGGCAAAGCCTTGCTTGCACAAATGCTTTCCCTGTGCAGATTATCCTGCCCGCAACAAAATTTGTGTGTCCCCAACGGGAGACGTGCCCAAACATCAGGCTACTGGTGCACGCACCCCTTTGCCTTGGCATCCCTGTTGCACCTCCTTGGCATATACAGGCACTGTGGCAGTGCCACCAGGTGAAACCAGCTGGCATCAGTCTCTGGTGCTCTGCTTAGGGCAGCGGTGCAGGTCAGCAGGATCCCTCAGGTCAGTAGTGACCCTTTGAAGCTGCAGAGATTTATGTATGCCCTGAAATGTTTTGCTAAATCAGCACCGCTGCGCTGGGGCTGGGCTTGTTCTCACTAATTGTTGCCATGAGCATATGTTGTGTTTTACATATGCTCTGCTGGACTGTACAAGCAACAAACCTCTCCATCTCTAATGTTTTGGGCAACATCTGCATCTCCTGGGAGGGAAGGGGCTGGGGCTGGAGCCTGAGGTCAGTGTGACACTTTGAGAAGCCTTTCCTGGCAGAGGAGCAGAGTGAAGCATTGCTCCCCAGCCTGGCAGCATTCACATTTACTCTTCGCTGTGCATGTAGTAGACAGGCAGAACTCATTGACTGGGCTCGGATCACTGAGATCTGTGGTCTGAGATGCTCAGCATGATGTCATGATGTCCAGCCTTGTGTTACTGTGCTCCAGCAAAGGTTTCTTTGTCCCTGTGTATATGGGCCTGGCAAGGATGAGTTCTGATCCATCACTTTTGCAAGGCTGAGATAACAAGAAATACTACTGCACGAAACAGGTAGGGATGGGGCAGCTCTCCTAAAGGAAGTGATTATTTATTGTTGCTTGGATCTTGGTGAATGTGACCTGGTGTATCAACCTGCTTGCCAAGAGGTGCTGAGGGCTTTGGTCCCTTCAGCAGGACCAGCCCACGGCCAGGAATCACCCCACTGCCTCACAAGTGGTGCATGAGCAGGTGATGGACATGACAGGTACGTGGTTCTTGCACAGGGAAGGGGACCCCTGGGGCTGGGTAGCCTGTGTGACTCAGAGCATGGGGACCCTGCAATTCACAGGCAGGAAGGTGAGCCTCGCTTTCCATCTGAGCTGGGGTAGAGACATACATGAAAGTGCATATAGAGGCCAAACTCCGCATGCCATGCAGGAACAATGAGCCCTGCACAGGGCAGGAGAAGCCAGTCATGGCTTTCAGGCTACTGTGGTGGCAAGAAGAAGGATGCCTGGACCTCCTTATCCCTAGTACCCCTGTAGGGACACCTTCCTGCCTTTGCACAGTGCTTCACTGTGCTACAGAGATGTCTCCTGTGCAGAATATGGGTTGCTGCCAACTGTCCTTGTCCCCTCTGGCTGTACCGTCCCTGCCCGGTGCACCCTGTCGCAAGTACTCATCAAGGATGTGTGGGTTAGGAGATGGTTTCTGTGGCTGCAGTTTGTGGTCTCCACCAGCACACTGCGGGCTGCGGCACTGGGAGCCAGGAGGATAATGAGATCTTAATAGTCCAATTATATCCCATCGATTTACTCAGCTCGTAATTGCTGGCGGCTGGGGTTGCCTGGTGAAGCACTCGCTCTGGCTGCCAGCAGGAAGGGCTGTACTGCACCGCCCAGCCTGGTATGCTCCTCACAGCAACCAGCTGTTCCCCCTTGAACCACTGCAGGAGCAATCCGCCCCCGACTCATTGTCCCCCCGGGAGAGACAGCGACAAGAGAGTCAGGCAGAGATTGGAGTGAGGACCCTGGCACCCTGCTCTGGCTGGGCAGGGGATGACAGCATCAGGCTGACCCCGGGTTGACGTTCCCCATGCTGTTCTGGGGAGCAGAAGGGTTGTGTATCTTTGCTTCCCACTAAGACAGGCTGACAAGAGAAGTGACTCCTGCTGGGTGACAGTGCCTGCTGGCTGAGTGGTGGCTGGGCTATTGGCCATGCCTGGCAGCCTGCACCAGGCAAGCACAGAGGCTACCAGTGGCATACCCAGCTAGTTCCCTGGCAGCAGAAGCTAGCTCCAGACCATCCACCTGCAGGTGTTCCTCACCACAGCACGGCATTGCAGGTGCCTCTCTGTGCTTTCTTCTATTAATTTCTTTTATGATCTGGATGTAGTCCCAGGTCCCATGGACTAGCAACACCTTGTTTGGATGAGTCACTCTTACCTGTGATTTTAAGTCTGCATTCGTGATTGTGTTGGTCATCCCTTGTTCTGGTGTTGTGAAAAGTGGCAAATAATGTTCCCTTTCCCCCTCACTGTACTGCTTTGGACACTGTTCCCATTTCCATTCTTTCCCATTTCTGACCCATGCCACCATGACATTTCCAGAGATCCCACAATCTCTTTCCTGAAGCGCAAGCTGGGCCCACCATGCTGCACCCTGGCTTGTTTGCACCCATGTATCAGGCTCTACCATCCCACCTTGTCCTGCACAGAAACCATCAGCTCCAGGGGCCACAGTTGCAGAGGGGTAGCGGGTAGCAGGTAGCAGCAGGCAGCGCGCAGGCTCCTGGTGACCTTGAGGACAGTGGTATGAGGCAGGGGTGGAGGAGGTGGGAGGTCCCTGTCATCCCCGTTTGCCAGGGTGAAGCAGGGCTGGCAGCTGGGCTGGCAGAGCCCATTAAAAATCAAACAGCCTGACAATGCACAATGCAGGAGCCTGAACCTGCAGCACTGGGAACCAAGGCAAGTGACACAGTGGACAAAACTCTGCCTTGTTACCCTGACACCTGCTAATGCAGCAGTGGGGCAGCTGCGCCCGACCTCCAGCAAGCAGCTCCCCTCCAGGACACCCCTACTTGGACGCTGGGCCCTTGAAGTACTGGGGACTTGTGTCCATCACCTCAAGAGGATCATGGGGCTGGGACACAGGGATAAAACTTGTTTCCCTGAGCGCAGGGCTGGGCAAGTGGTGGTACAGCCATTTCTCTCCTGCGGTGATAAATGGGTGTGGAAAACCCCTGGGGAACTCTGGGCTGTCGACTGCTAATGGTAGCGCTGATGAGTCTATTGATCTGGCTTAATGTAAGAGGCTCTTTCTGTCCCTTCATGCTCAGCCTTGTCACCTGTCAGGCGGTGGAGGTGACTGCATGAACAGCCGTTCTGGCGAGGCAGCCCTGGCTCTGCCCATCCCTCTGCCCTGGGCAGACTGTGCTGGGACAGACAGCATGTGTGGGATGACCCAAGGGACACCAGGCTACTTAATAGCTGCTGGCACTGTGGTCCATGCTGGTTGGTCCCTGGCAGACTCTTTGGCTTGGGGAAATGCTGGCTGCACCCTGGTACAACCTCCTCCAGCACAGCACCAGTGAGGTGAAACTGGGATCTGGGGAGCACCTATCCCAGCTCAAAACGCTGGTTCTGCCCACAGCTGTATGGCTTTAGCTGTGACGGCATCTGCTTTGTCTGCTTGAGGCTTGGTGGTTGGTTGCTGTGGCCGAGCTGGTGCCTGCAGTGGCTGGTCCCAGCGCTGGTGAAAGCGTCCAACCCATGAACAGGAGACCCACTGTGCATTTTCATTGTGGGAGCAGCAGCCTTACAGCAGCTGAAGGGTTAAGTCTGCCCTAATTAGTGGGAGAGGGTCCCTGTAATCTAACAAGATTCCAGTATGGAAGCCCGGAAGAAAACAAATAAAAGAGGAGACGGCATTTCACCCGCCTGGAGCTGGCAGCCAGTTGTGGGTGTGTGGGCACTGCCAGGGTGGAAAGCCACTTGCCTGCCGCATTGCTTCTCCCCAGCCCTCGCTGGCATGGCTGGGACATGACACAGGCTGCAACTTTTGCCTGGATGTAGGAGCCCCACTGACTGCCCATGCCGGGCTGGGTGAGACAGACCTCTGCACCGCAGGCAGCACCAGCCCCGACGATGCTGCCAAGCCATGCTGCCTGGCGAGGGGAGTGCCGTGCCGGAGGGCTGCCAGGCTGCCCGAGCTCTCTTGGCAGGCAGCAGGGGGTTCGGAGAATGCGGGGCCAGCGCCACTGGGAAGCAATTACCTCCCCACTGTGCCTGGCCCTAATCCCTTCACACGGCGCACGAGGAGCTGGCTCGCCGAACAAGGCTCAATCAGGTTAGAGTGTGAAGTCAGGATTAACCGAGAGAAAGAGAGCGTTGGTAATAGCCCTGGTCTCCCCATTTGGCCGGCGCAGCCCCGCTGCCGCCCCCTCCCTCCCAGCATCCCTCGAGCCCACAGAGCTCTTGCCGGGGAGATTAAGGCAACTGGGATTTGTTTGCCTGAGTGGGCTCCCCACTGGGAAGCGATGTCGAACAGTTTTGCTCGGGTGCCCCGCTAAGTGCGGGGCAGGGCAGCGCTCTGGGAGGTTGGCTCCTGCTGCCGAGTCCCTGCCAGCCCCGAGGGAGCTGTGCCCTGGTACCTGGCTCCTCGCCAAGGCTCCCTGGGAACCCGCAGTGGTGGTGGTGAGGCTTGTGACTGCCAGGAGAGCCAGCACTGGGGACACATCCTGACCTGCCGCAGATATTGCACTGATATCCATCATGCATGCGCTGAGGCAGGGCAGTGGGGTGTAAAATCTGAGCAGGGAAGTCTCCCAAATCCCAGTTCCTGACCACCACCATCCCAGACACTGCACCGCCACAGGGGCAATTGTGGGGACGTAGCCTGGCCATGAGGCTTTCCAGGCAAGCTGGAAGGAACGTGGGTGCTCTCCTCCCCGTTGCACAGCCATGGACTGGAGCCGGCTGCTGCTAATTTACAGGTGTCTGCTGGAGCAGAAACCCCTGTGGGAGGTGCGTCTGGGGACAGAAGGGGTCTGGGGTAGAGCTGGTCCAGGAAGGGCTGGAAATGTAGTGGGCTCATGGGGAGCAAGCAAGGGTCTTGCTTTGCAGGCAGGCTGCTGAAAGCTTTCCATTTGGGCATGCACGTGTGCTGCAGCCTCCGCAGAGGGTCTGCCCAGCACAGACATCTGGCTTTGTCCTCTGGCACTCGCTGTGTGTCTCCCATCACCTCTGCTCACCTCTCGTTTTTCTTTCCCCTTTGCACTCCTGGGACTGCTGGAGCCCTCTGCATCCTGTGCCGTGTGGGGAGAAAATCCAACTGTGTTGTCCCTGCAGCACAGGAATGGGAGGACAATGGCGCTCTGGATGGGCTGCTTGCTTGGACATCCCCTGGACTCAATAACCTGGAGCTCTTAAAGTTGGAGCTTTAGGAAAATATCTGGAAGTAAAACAAGAAAAGACAGCTGTGACAACAGGGTTGTGGCTGCTTTCCATGTCTGCTGGCTGGTCCCCAGTGGGGCTGTCGGACCTGTCAGTGCTTGTGGTCACTTCTGCAAGCTGGCACTCCATGTGCAATGGCAGCGACACGCTTGTACTTGGCGGGATATGAGGTGGCACTGGCACAGCCTCCAAGGGTGCTGCAAGCCATGCAGTGGAGCGAGGAGAAGCCGTGCCATCTGCTGTTTCTTCCGCGCCAAAGTGTAAAGCAAACATAGCTGGGAGCTATGAAACACCAGGAGGGAAGGGGCCGTGCCTTGTTCCAATGCTAGGGCCCGGGCATCCTGCAGGCAAAGCATGTGTTTGTCCTGGTGGTGTCAGCTGTGTAATTGTAAGCCTGGTGCCAGGGCCTTGCTGAAACCCTTGCAATCCAGTGTCTGCCCTTCTTGGCTTCAGTACCCCCTACAGCAGCACTTCATTGGTGACTGTCACAAAGAGCTGTGAAGGGGAGAAGCCTTGCAAAGTCAGTTGCAACCTTCTAGCAGCATTTCTTCTGCAAGCTGTAAGTGAGCAGATTGCAGACAGATGCCTGGGCGTACTCCCTGGGCGCGCTGGGACTCCCATGTACTTCAAGTGGAGAAATAGAAGCAAGGTTTCTATGGGGGAACCAAACAAGCTGCAGGCTGGGACTGCCTGGGCAGGAAGCGGTGGAGCTGGGAGGGATTTGCGGATCTCCCAAGCATTGGTGGGTGCTCCAATGCTTGGCCCTGCTGCAACTGGTTTAGTGTTGGAGGAAGAAGCTGCCGGGGGGAGCGCGATCATTGAATGCATTGCTAGGAAGGGTGGTGAACTTTGTGTGGGTTTACAGAGCTTTCTAGGGTATTTCTTCTTCTAAGAGACAAAAGGGAAAAGAGGATTTGGGGCAATGCTTCATTTTTCTGAAATGTCAGTGCAGTTCCTGGGCATCCCTGGGCTCATCACATCCCCGGGCTCATCGCATCCCCAGAAGGTGATGAGAGAGAAGGCATTTGAATCTGAAGGGGTGCTGGGGGTTGCTGCATGAGTCAAGCCCTTCCTCTTCGGAGAGTGCATGGCAACTCTGATCCCTTTGGGGGATGGACCCAGAGCCTCAGGGAAGGCTGGAGCAGCCTGGGTACAGCACGCAGCACAGGCAGTGCTAACAGAGCAGGCAGCACAGGCAGAGCAGGCAGCACAAAGAGTGCAGGCGGAGCAGGTGGAGCAGGCAGTGCAGGCAGTGCAAGCAGTGCAGGCAGAGCAGGCAGCTCTGACGAGCGTGGAGCACAAAGAGTGCAGGCAGAGCAGGCAGCGCTGACTGCACCAACAGAGCAGGCAGCGCTGGCAGCCCAGGCTGGGCAGCCTGGCAGTGCCGCCGCGCGGATACCCGTGAAACTGCGCCTGCTTTCCTCCTGGCTGCTGGCGAGGGAGCCGGGAAATCCCGCGGACCCTCAGCCCTTCCAGGAGCGGCATCTCCCTTCCTCTGCCGCAGCAATGGTGTTTTGCCAGCCGGGTTGGAACAACCCAGAGCGAAACTCCAGCCCCTGCCCCTGCACATGATGTGGGGCTGGTGCATCGCTCGGGCACTGCATGGCAGCTCCTTGGTGGCTGGGCACCCACTCTCCTTGGGTTTTCCTTCTCATGCATCTGTGCAAGCAATGCTGGTGCTCATCTTTGGAAACATTTCCCCATTATGGTAATGAAACTTTCAGCTAGGGTGAAATTCCAATTTGGAGACCTCCAGATCTTTTGAAAGCAACCTGTGGGCCATGCTGAGCCTGTTTTCTGGAGGAAATGGGGTCACAGAGAGGAATGTGAATGCTGTATTTCCATCCTGACCCAGTCCCACTGCCCTGGGATATCAGTGGTGAACAGGATTTGTTATGTCAAAGCAGAGCTGATGGGCACTGAGTGAAATGTTGGCATCCAGAGACTCCCCAGACCGCATCTTGGGAATGGGATAGGGGTGTCTGTGTGGCCTGTATAATGCTGGGGGTTGCTTAATCCATATGTGATGCCTTGGTCCTGTTCCTCACTCATCAATGAATTTGCTGCATAGGACAAATGCTGTGCTGTATTGTGCTGTGCCAGGAGGGAGATGGGAACTTGGCCTCCTGCCTGTAGGTGGCTTGAGCAGGGCTGTGCTGGCGTGGGGTTAGGGGCAGGCAATTCAGGCGCCTGCCAAGCTTAGAAGACCTCCTGACTTTTGGAATGGGAGAGGGAACAGCATCATGGGAGCTGTGGAACGCTGATGTGAAAGGCAGGTCCCCCTCATAATGGGGGAGCTGAGCTGAGCTGAGCTGATCCACCCAGACTCTACTTTGCAGTGAGATTTTTGGCCTTCATGGTTGTTAAAAGCCAGCCCAGGTACAGCAGGGGCTCTGACCCACTGCCAGCCCTGCAAACACAGATCCCATGCTGGTCTGGAATACCCTGGCACTGTGGAGCGGGTGATTACATGGATGGTGTAGTGATGAAGTAATTAATGACCTGATTATTTGTGCCCTTTTAAAGTGCAGGGCAGGCTCCATGGGGATGCATGCTGGAGCCACTAAGTGTAATTACCAGTTAATCAGCAAGGACCTGTAATTATAGCAGTCACAGGGTATTTAAGTAGAGAGGGGTTTCCCAGAGTTGTGCCCTGCTGCTCTTCTTATCAGAGCCAGGGACAGCGCTGCCCAGGGATCCCCAGCCAATTGTAGCCACAATGGATGGAGCTGGACTCACCCTGGGACAGATAGCAGGGCAGTGGGTGACCAAGGGCCTGAAGCCAGATTAAAATTTGCCAGAGCCCCTGGAGCATCACTGAGTGCCGGGGCATGCTCCTGCCTGTGGACAACCTGATCACATAGGGCATCATGCTTTGCAGGCACCACTCAATTTCCTTCCTGCCTCTTTCTTCTGCAGGGACCTAAGTGAGAATTTCATCCAGGCCATCCCCAGGAAAGCGTTCCGTGGGGCCACCGACCTCAAGAACCTGTGAGTCTCAGCAGGGTCAGGCATGGGTGGCACGGGGGTATTTTGGGTTGGGTCTGTCGACAGGGGGCATTGGGAGCCACTAGCCCCCCTCTGCCTGGACTGTCCCTGCAATGCTCCCTCTGTCTTTCTCCCACAGGCAACTGGACAAGAACCAGATCAGCTGCATTGAGGATGGAGCTTTCCGCGCGCTGCGAGGGCTCGAGGTCCTGTAAGTGGCCAGGGGTCAGCTGGAGCTTCCAACCCACAAGCCCCATTCGGGGTGGGGGTGTCCCCAGGTTCTCCCCACTCACTGAGGTGCTGCAGGGACATCACTAGCATGCCAATTCTCCCTGGTCCTGAGGAGAGGCTGAGCAGGGGTCTGGTACCACTCTGGCGGGGCTGTGCTCCAGGGCTGAATCCTGCCCTGGGGGGTCTGTCTACCTGCAGCTGGCTGTGAGGGGGAGAAGCTTGGAAAGGCCTGCAAGCCTTTCCTGCAAGGCTATCCCCATCCCTTGTTTCTCCATCCACCCTGTGCTGGAGGTGGGTGGGTGCTGTTACTTCCAGGGGTTTGGTGCCACCTGGACCATCTCATGCTCCCATTTATGGCCTGACTGCCCTGACCTTTCACCTCTGCCTTCCTGCAGGACCCTGAATAACAACAATATCACTTCCATCCCTGTGTCCAGCTTCAACCACATGCCTAAGCTGCGGACATTGTGAGTGCTGGGACTGTGGGGGTGAGAGGGACCCCCTGGGCTAGAGTGGATGTCCCCAGCTCTGCTGCTGTTGGCAGCCCAGCAGTGCTGGGACAGCACTGTGGGGAAGAGATTGAGGGAACACCCCTGCAGTGTGTCCCAAAGCACTGCCTAGCAAGGTGGTCCTGGCAACCAGTGCAGATGCTCTTGGGCTCCTTCGTGTCCCCCCTCTGTATATCCCTGGCCTTTGGGGTGGACTCTGTGGGGGCAGCCAGAGGACGGGAGGGTGGGCAGGAGCCATCCCATGGCTGCTGACAGCCCTGTCTGCCTGCAGCCGCCTGCACTCCAACCACCTCTTCTGTGACTGCCACCTGGCCTGGCTCTCGCAGTGGCTGCGCCAGCGCCCCACCATTGGGCTCTTCACACAGTGCGCTGCTCCAGCCCAACTCCGTGGCCTCAATGTAGCTGAGATCCAGAAGAATGAGTTCAGCTGCTCCGGTGAGGGGGACAAGGGTGCAGTGGGTGCCAGGGTCGGGAAACAGACTGGGAGGACAAATCCTGTCCCATCAATGCAGCCCACCTCCACTCCTACCACATGCCCCAGCTCAGAGCCTGGATGCATGCTGTGGGCTCGGCTCAGTTCAGCACTGTCCCTGGTGCAGGGACGACATGGGGACACCATCACTCTACCAGTGTGACAAAGGGTGCGTCAGTCTCTGCCCATGAAGTTGCGTGCCTTTTGCGTGGGTTTGGGGCACACTAGAGCCTTGTGCACCTGCTGAAGGGTGCTGAGCTGTCATCCCTTCCTTGGGGTGCTGCCTAGCCCAGCTCTTTGCAATTCCCGTGCTGGCTGCTTCCCCAACAGGACAAACAGACCCGGGACGTGCCCAGTTCTGCATCTTGTCCTCTGGCTCCTGCCCAGCCATGTGCACTTGCAGCAATGGCATTGTGGACTGTCGGGGCAAGGGGCTGACGGCCATCCCCGCCAACCTGCCCGAGACCATGACAGAGATGTGAGTATGGCCCCACATTATCACCTCTGGGCTCTGGGTAGCTCAAGGCTGTGGGGGAAAGCCCCACGGTCAGCCGTCCTGTGGGGTGACAGGCCTTCCTTGCCCTTCTCCCATGCTGCCTAGTTTAGCCCTGGATTTAGCTGCATTAAAAATGTAAATAGAGAAATAATCTTCTTAGAGGAATCCAATTATGGTGCAAAGCTCCTGCTGGGACGGCGTGCAAAGCACATGGGAGGCAGCAGGTGCCCCCAGACCCTCCAGGTCTGGGGGGCAGGAGATGCTGCCACCCCCAGCTGTCATGGTTCTCCCACCCATGACGCCCCTCCCTGATGGAGAAAGCCCCAACCATAGATTTCAAGTTGTTCCTGGGGTGAAGGGTGCCACTCTACTGGGGTAACTTACTGCAAGCTTGAAGGTCTTGCAGCACCCCCAGCTCTGTCACTGGGGTGCTGGGGCTCGGCTAGCCCTACAGCCCGCATCTCTCCCCCTTCTCTTTGCAGTCGCCTGGAGCTCAATGGCATCAAATCCATCCCTCCAGGTGCCTTCTCCCCCTATAAGAAGCTGCGGAGGATGTAAGTGTGCTGCCCATACCAGGTCACCAGGAACCCCAGCACCCTTTATCCCACTGGCCACTGCCATAAACCTGCAGCCCCCAACTCCAACGGGCATGGGGCACTTGCCATGACATGAGTGCTCCACATGGCAGGACTGGAATGGAGGCTTGGGTACCACCAGCTCTGTATATTGGGTGCTGGGGGTGGTCCCCTGGACCCAGCGGGAGGATAGGCACTTGGGGCAAGAGAAGGAGGGACCAGGCCACCTTCTCCTTTGGATTTCAGAGACCTGAGCAACAACCAGATCTCCGAGATTGCCCCCGATGCCTTCCAGGGGCTGCGCTCACTGAACTCCTTGTAAGTGCCCACCTTGGGATGTGTGGGGTGAACGCTGCACCCCTTGAACTGTGCCCCACACTGCTCCTCCCATCTATTTCACACCAGCCTTTCTCTCCCAGGGTGCTGTATGGCAACAAGATCACAGACCTCCCCAAGGGTGTCTTCGGGGGACTTTTTGCCCTGCAGCTGCTGTAAGGCACCAGTGGCTCGGTGGGCTGCTCTGCAGGGACACCAAGAAGCAGGGCTGAGGGCCCCAGCACCAATGGTGCAGTGAAGAAGGTCCCTAGACTCACCTTCCTTTCTCCTTGCCAGGCTCCTCAATGCCAACAAGATCAACTGCGTGCGGGCAGACGCCTTCCAGGACCTGCAGAACCTCTCGTTACTCTCGCTCTATGACAACAAGATCCAGAGCCTGGCCAAGGGCACCTTCACCTCTCTGCGGGCCATCCAGACCCTGTGAGTGCCAGTGCCAGCTCCAGTTCCCTCGACGGGCAGGTGCCTGGGGGGAAGCAACTTGGCGGGTAGCCGCAGCTGGAGCTGGCGGTCACCCACTGTCCCCAGCAGTGTGTCACCTGCTGTCCCTGGTGCAGGCACCTGGCCCAGAACCCCTTCGTCTGCGACTGCAACCTGAAGTGGCTGGCAGACTTCCTCCGTGCCAACCCCGTTGAGACCAGTGGCGCTCGCTGTGCCAGCCCCCGGCGCCTGGCCAACAAGCGCATTGGCCAGATCAAGAGCAAGAAGTTTCGCTGCTCGGGTGAGGGCCGTCCCTGTCCCTGTCACTGATGCCCTGCAGCACGATTGTTCTCAGCCCTGTCCCAGCCTGATGTCCATGTGCTAAGGGTACTGATGTGCTTTTTTTTTTCCACAGCCAAAGAGCAGTATTTCATCCCAGGTAAGAGGAGGAGCCGTGTGTGTGTGTGTTTGCATCGTTCCGTTTCAGCCAGGCTGCCTGTGGGGGTGGTTGTGCCAGAGCCCCACTGTTTGGCCCAGCTGCATTTCGCGTCGTTTCTGGTCGCTGAGATCCCAGGTGTAACAGTAACAGAAGCGCTGGGTAGCAGCATGTGTTGTAGCATCACCCATCATGCCATTATCCGGATAGGCACAGAGACATCCCTGGGGACCAGCTCTGGCTGCAGGAGGGGAGAGGGTGGTGGGCAGTGCAGTACCCCATGTATCCATGACAAATATCCCTGCAGATAAGTTGCTTTGGGAACAGAGACGAGCAATATGAGTACAGCGGCTGGGATGAGGGGAGCTGGGGAAGAGACGGAGCCCTGGTGGTGGCGTGGGAGGGTCAGTGGAGAGGAGGGCAAGTGCAGCCACTGTGCTTCTGCCCATGGGAGCCCACTGTGTCCTCTCCGGCACACAGGGACAGAGGATTACCAACTGAACAGTGAATGCAACAGCGACGTGATCTGCCCCCCAAAGTGCCGCTGTGAATCCAATGTAGTTGACTGCTCCAACCTGAAACTCACTAAGATCCCAGAACGCGTCCCGCAATCCACTGCTGAACTGTAAGAGCCTTCTCCCTCCCATTCTGCTTTCCCTCTTGCAACCTGAGCATCACTGGCACCGGGGTTTGGCTCAGGGTTTGGTCTGTGCCAGGCCTGTTGCAGCCATCTCCTGAGCTGTTTTCCCTGTCACCCACCCCAGGCGTCTGAACAACAATGAAATCTCCATCCTGGAGGCCACTGGCATCTTCAAGAAACTCCCACATCTGAAGAAAATGTGAGTGCACAGGGGCTGGGAAGGGCTGCGATGGCAGCCTGAAGCATGAAGCAGGGACTTGTCCCCAAGGGTCCCCTAAGGGACTGAGGTGAGGCACGGTTCAGGATGAGGTTGAGAGAGCCCACTGCCCCAGCCTGCTTTCCCCTTTCCACAGAAACCTGAGCAACAACAAGGTGTCAGAGATCGAGGACGGGGCATTCGAGGGGGCATCCTCTGTCAGCGAGCTGCACTTCACTGTCAACCAGCTGGAGTCTGTGCGGAGCGGCATGTTCAGGGGCCTGGACGGGCTGAGGACCCTGTGAGTCCCCCTTCTGCCACAGGGAAGGGGATTGTCCCTGCTACTTGCGCCCCTGCCCTGCCTGCAATCCTGGGCTGGTCCTGTCTGCATCACTGCGGGGCCAGCTTGGGACTACCTTACCCATCTGCTGGATGTATTTAGAGCTGTGGGGGCAGCTTTTTGCTGCTCAGGGACTGGCTCAGTCTCAACCTGCTGCCTGGCAGTGAGGTTGGCACAGCCCAAGCACTGCCAGGGTGAATTTCCCCCTATGGCACCTGCCCAGGTCGTTAGGTTCCCTCATCCCCCTCCCTCTGCAGGATGCTGAGGAACAACCGCATCAGCTGCATCCACAATGACAGCTTCACAGGGCTGCGCAATGTCCGCCTGCTCTCCCTGTACGACAACCAGATCAGCACCATTGCACCGGGAGCCTTCGACACGCTGCAGTCCCTCTCCACGCTGTATGTCTCAGGGCCCCAAGGAGGGGGTGTTCCCAGGCTGTCCCCGTCACATCAGGGGGCTGCAGGGGATCTCCTTGTCTGGTGGCTGCTCAGGTGATGCCATCATGCTCCCTCCCACGTGCAGGAACCTGCTTGCCAACCCCTTCAACTGCAACTGCCAGCTGGCCTGGCTGGGGGACTGGCTGCGCAAGAGGAAGATTGTGACAGGGAACCCGCGGTGCCAAAATCCTGACTTCCTCCGGCAGATCCCACTTCAGGATGTGGCTTTCCCTGACTTCAGGTGTGAGGAAGGTAACTCGTGGGCCCCGCAGTGTTGGGGCAGAGGGGGAACTGGGCTGCTACTCCTGGGCTGGCACCGTGCTCCTTGTCCCATCAGTGCCCCACGGCAGTCTGGTAGCTCAGGGGGTCCCTCAGCCCATTAATGAAGTTAACGCGTACAAAGTTTAACAAAGGCAAGTGCTGAGTTTTGCACCTGGAACACTGCAACCCTGGATATACACACAGTCTGGGGAGCGAGAGGCTGGAGCAGCCATACGAAAAGGGACCTAGGGGTTCTGGTCAATGACAAGTTGAACATGAGCCAACAGTGTGCCCTGGCAGCCAAGAGGGCCAACTGTGTCCTGGGGAGCATCCAGCATGGCATTGTGAACCGGTCGAGGGAGGCGATTGTCCCGCTCTGCTCTGCGCTGGTAAGGCCCCACCTCAAATATTGTGTGCAGTTTGGGGCACCACAGGATAAAAAGACATCAAACTACTGGAGAGTGGCCAGAGGAGGCCACAAGGCTGGTGAAGGATCTAGAGGGGAAGCTGTATGAGGAGAGGCTGAAGTCGCTTGGTCTGTTCAGACTGGAGAAGAGGAGACTGAGGGGAGACCTCATAGCCGTTCCCTGCTTCCTCACAAGGGAAGGAGAAGGAGCAGGCACTGAGCTCTTCTCGATGGTGACCAGCGATAGGACTTGAGGGAATGGCAGGAAGATGTGCCAGGAGAGGGTTAGGTTGGATATCAGGAAAAGATTCTTCACCCAGAGGGTGGTGGAGCACTGGAACAGCTCCCCAGGGAAGCAGTCACGGCATCAAGGCTGACAATGTTCAAGAAGCATTTGGACAATGCCCTCAGACACACGGTGTAAGTGTTGGGATTGTCCTGTGCAGGGGTAGGGGTTGGACTTGATGATCCTGTGTGTCTCTTCCAACTCAGGTCATTCTGATTCTATGAAAGCCCTTCCCTAACGATGCACATTTTTCCTTTCCTGGTACCCAGCTCTTAGGGCTGCGCTTAAATACCCACGAGCTGCTCTGAAGCTGGGAGAGGGGTTTGTACTCATGGCACCGTGTGGCCCTTGTACATAGGCAGGTTTGTGCTGCCAGATGCTGCACCCTGGGTGTCTGCAGGAGCAGATGTGTAGGCAAAGCCCACCAGATCCATCTTGCTCCTTCCCTCCTTCGCTTCCCAGCCCCATACACGCACCAGGGCTGGGCAGAAAGAGCAGGCAGGGAGCACACATATTGAGAGAAAAGCTTTTTTTAAAAAACTTCTTAAATTCAGAATAGCTTTTGAGCCCTCTGGGAAATATTTACAAACAAGTCATCATTTCTTCTACTTTCCCTCCTCCACCACATCAAAGACTGAAGGGTTGCATCCTGTGCCTTTCTTACCAGTGTGAGATAACATACGGTTGTCCCAGGGATGCCTCTCCTACAGGAGCCCGGTGCTGCAGCGCGGAAGGGGGAGCAATGCCAGCTCCGCTGGCTGCTCGCTGCAGGCACCTCTCCCTCTGAGCTGCGTCTGAGAGATAGGTGAAGGGCAGGAGGTTATTTCAGGAAGATCTGCAGGGCTGAGTGCCTTCTTCTGTGCCCTCTTCTCTACTGTCCATGGGAGTGCATTTGTGCTTGAAAAATCAGAGCAGCGTTGAGCTGGCTGGTTGCATCCATCCTGGTGGGACAGATGGTTTCTGGGTGTAGGAGTGATTCCTGCACACCGCTGACTCTCAGTCAGGCTGGGGCTGAGCCCTACTTAGAGGACAAGGGGAGATGGTTGGCATGGGAACAGAGCAGCCCTAAGTGGTGTCAGAGCACCAGGTTCAGCCTCGTGCAGTGCCCCAACACTGGGCACTGGTGATTTTGGGTCTCTTTGTGCCCGGTGCAGGTCAAGAGGAGACCAGCTGTGTCCCCCGTCCCCAGTGCCCGCAGGAGTGCACCTGCCTTGACACCGTTGTCCGCTGCAGCAACAAGCATCTCAAGGCCCTGCCCAAGGGGATCCCCAAGAACGTCACGGAGCTGTGAGTGGTGGGCAGGTGCCCAGGCTTTCTCTCAGATTTCCAGCAAGTCTGTGACTGTGCAGGTGGTCTCTGCTGCAGGGTTGCAGGCGCTGGGGCAGAGGTGCACCCTGCCATATATCCATCCCAGCTGGGTAGTGAGAGCAGGACCCCCACCCAGCCTAAGGACATGGTCCAGCCCTGATCCCTGAGTGAGGGCTCAGCGAGAGCCTCCCAAGGGTGATGTGCAAGGAGTGTCGGCACGGTGGTTGTGTCCCGGCTCTTTGGCCCGTGGGAGTGGTCAGCATGGGACATCCAGCCCCTGCAGCCGCAGTCCCCATGTACTGTGCAGCCCAGGGCTCTGTGGTCCTCAGCAGCTTGCCATCAGCGACAAGAACAGGGCCACCCAGCCTCTGCCAGCTCCCCAGCCTCTTTGCTGTCACCTCTCGCCATGGCTACAGGGATGCTCTTGGCAGCCCAAGCCCTGAGCACATGGGCAAAGGAATGTGATGTTCCTGCAGTCAACCACCCATCACTGTGGGTGTCAGAGCCGATGGAGCAGGTGGGGAACACACATGTTGAGAGAAAAGCTTTTTTTTTTAAAAAAAATAAATTTAGAATAGCTTTTAATGGGCAGATACCCAAGCAGCTGTGCCAGGTCCGGATGTGCAGGCACTGTGATGCATCTGTCTGGAATGGGGGACAGCAGCAAGTCCTGTGTGCAGGGGGTGTACGCTCTAGTTGCGTGCAGGCATATGTATAGCACCCCCTCTCACCCCTGCACTGTCTCGCTCACCCCTCCTGTCTCTGCATCCTCTGCTCTCTCTCACACATGCCTTGGGAATGCTTATGGATGCCCACACTTAGATTGGATGTGTAAATGCAACACATGGCTGGCTGTGCTTGCACATGCAAGCTCCTGGGAGACTGTCCTCCAGGAAGTGCATGCAGAGCCCCTGACTGTGCTAATGTTCTCGCTCACTGGCTCCATCACCAGCCCGGGGGTCCCCTGAGAGCCCTGTGGGCCCTTGGTGCTGGGAGGGAGTTGATGTTGGAGATGCTTCTTGGAGCCCAAAGTCCATAGGGGCATCTGGGCAGGAGAAATGGGAGGGTGGAGAGAGGGACCTCCTGCTTCTTCACCACTCCAAGGTGCATGTCTTACAGGTACCTGGATGGAAATCAGTTCACTCAGGTCCCGGGGCAGCTTTCCACCTTCAAGTACCTGCAGCTTGTGTAAGTTACCAGGAGTAGGAACCCAGGCAGCTGGTCCCACTGCTGGGACCTGTGGGTGAGGGCAGGGTCTGTGGTGTGTGATCAGGAGGGGCCTGTTGGTGTGCAAAGAGCCCTGATGTCCCTCTGTGTTCTGCACTGGGACACAGCTCACTGGCAGTGATGCTCAGCCCCTGGGTGCTTACAGCTTCTGCTGCCACTGGGCATGAGGCAGAGAGAGGGACAGTGGCATTGCTGTCATCACCGTGTGTGACAGCCCTGCTGCTCCCTAGGAGGCTGCACTGTGCTGCTGTTCACACCCTATTGCAGCTGAGCAGGCTGGGGAGCAGCAAAGGGGGACAAGGTCCAGCTGGCTGCAAGCCCTGGGGTTTCTGTTTTCCAGTGATCTGAGCAACAACAAGATCAGCTCCCTGAGTAACTCCTCCTTCACCAATATGAGCCAGCTCACCACCCTGTAAGTGCAGGCCCTGCAGATGCCACACCAGGCTGCATCCCAGCCAAACTTGGGGGGGGGTGTGGGGTGTGTCCTGTTCCCAGGAGACACCAAAGCTTGGGCCGTGCTGGGGACACCAGGGTTTCCCCCTTTTCCGTGGTGAAGCTGTGGTTTGAGCTGGAGCTCTTGCAGGGGGAAAGTGCATCCCAGCGTGGGCTTCTTGCAGCCCACACAGTGGCATCCCTGGTGCTGCGTTGCCTCCTTCTTCTCTTCTGCAGGATACTCAGCTACAACTCCCTGCAGTGCATCCCTCCACTGGCCTTCGAGGGCCTCCGCTCCCTCCGGCTGCTGTAAGTACCTGTACCTGCCCATAGCTCTGCTCACAGGCCCGCTTGGCCCCTTCTTTGCTGCTGCCTGTGTCCCCATGTCGCCTTTGCCTGCTCCGAGCCGGGTGCAGGCAGACAGGCTACAGCCTGTAGGAGGAGCAAGGGGAAAAGCATCAAACTCTCGAAGCAGGTCGTGCATTTGCAACAGTGACAGTGTGGTGGGGTCCAGCTCTGCCACCCATACCTGGACCTGTGGGATAGGGCAGCCCAGTTGGTCACAGTCCTTGCTGCCCACCCTGGAGTTGCAGGCATCACAGGACCTTATTCTTTGCAGGTCTCTCCACGGCAATGACATCTCCAGCCTCCCCGAGGGCATCTTCGCAGATGTCACCTCCCTGTCCCACCTGTGAGTATCTCCCACTCCTCAGGGCCCAAGGCTGGATGCAGGCTCAGGAGACCTTTGAAAAACAAGGGCCTGAGCCTAGCTTCTCTGGGGACTGAGCCACCTTCTCCTCTTCTCTGGGCTGGTGTGTGGGGCAGTGTTTGTGGGGTAGTGCCATGCTGTGCCTGCCCTCGCCATGCCAACCCCCAGGTCCAGATGTGCAGCTGAGCCTCCCAGCCCTGTGGTCCTTGCTGGAGGTGGTGTGGAGTCTCCCTGACACTGCCAGATCCCCAAGGTCCCCTAATATGCAGGTCAAGCCATGCAAGGTTGCTGGCATGATCATGGGTTGGCAGAGGTTGCTCTGACCCGTGCCAGCATGTCATTAGCCTCCTGCTAGGGCGCTTCCATGCAGCAACTCCTCAAATCTGTCACCAAGCATTGTCCTGCCAGTGGCAGTATTTCAACCCCTCTTAGAGGGAACCTGTACCCCAGGAGCACAACCCTGTACCCACCACCCAGGAGAGAGAGTCAGCTTTGCTCTTGGTGACTTTCTGAACCCTTCCATGTCCCTGCTAAGCCTGTCCCACCTGCCTTCCGGTGGCCTGTCCTGCTTCTGGCATCCTAGGGGTCTCAGGCTGTTCCTGCAGCCTATGGAAAGCATCTTGATTGCTGAGCCTGGGGTCTCTCTGTTTTTCGGGAGCAGCAGTTAAACTGCTCGGAGCAGTTTTCACTGGCTCTTCACCGATTTCCCTTCCCAAATCACGGTGCTGCCTTTGCCATTGCCAGCTGGCGCTGCCAGTTTCTGCAGGGCTGAGCTGTTACCAGCCGGTGCTGGCGGTGCTGTAGGATCAGGTTTGTCAGCCCCAGCAGATCTGCATCCCTACTGCCTGCCTTCTGGGCAGCCCTCACCTTCCTTCCTCACAGGTGCCAGTCATGCTGGCCCTCCATCACCGCTGGCCTTTGCAGTGAAGGAGGGTACAAAGAGCATTCAGCCCCTCAGCCTCCCACGTCATCTGCTGTGAGTGCTGCCTGTCCCCAGCAGCCCACTCCCATGTTGCTGCCCTGTAGGCTTGTGCAGCAGAGCCCAGGCTTGCCCCGCAGCTCCCATCCAGTGGTCCTGTTTGTTCTGCACAGCCTCAGGGTGCTTTGCTGGGTTTGCACCTGGCCCAGGTAGCTTTGCCTGAGTGCTGGAGAGGGACTCTCAAGGATTTCTGCGTGGCCAGCCAGAGGAAAAGCCCCATCATGGAGCCATGAGGCACCACACAGGCTGTGGGGCCGACAGGAGGGTGGGCTAACTGGGCAGTGGTGTGGGGCTGAATGCCCCAGTCCTTCCACTGTGGGCAGCACCTGCGGTCGGTCCAGAAGTGGAGGAGCACCGGGTCCCCCCATCACGTGGCAGCCCATCCAAGTGACCGAGTCTCATCTCATCCCAAGGTCTCCAAGCCCAGTCCCCTCTGTGAGGCAGTGGTTTCAGTTTTGCCCTTCTTCCCCCTGCAGAGCCATTGGGGCCAACCCCCTGTACTGCAGCTGCAACCTGCGTTGGCTCTCCAGCTGGATCAAGACAGGGTACAAGGAACCGGGCATTGCCCGCTGCGCTGGGCCCCCCGACATGGAAGGCAAGCTGCTGCTCACCACCCCTGCCAAGAAGTTTGAGTGCCAAGGTTAGCAGTGCTCATGCTGTCCATTTGTTCATCCATGCCCTCCTCAGACAGGGCAGCAGGCATGATGGGGAGCCAGACTGTGTCCTGCCCGCGCCCAGCAGAGCAATGCTGTGGGTCTGGGGAACTCCAGCATTTCATCCATTGAGCTGCCTGGTGAAGGAGGAGGACCAGGATGCTTCTGTCCCCTTACCCAGCTGGTGGCATGTCCCTGGTGACTGAGCAAGCATGTGGCTGTCCCATTGCTTGGTGCACAGCCTCTTGTGGCTGAGGCTCTGCTTGCCGTGTCAGTGCCCACACACAGACACCTCCCCATCGTTCCCTGCACTGATGGTCATCTCTGCATCTCCCATCCCACAGGTCCTCCCGCCCTGAGCGTCCAGGCCAAGTGCAACCCCTGCCTCTCCAGCCCCTGCCAGAATCAGGGCACCTGCCACAACGACCCCCTCGGCTCCTACCGCTGTGCCTGCCCCAGTGGCTACAAGGTACCCTGGTCCCAGGGGTCCTCAGGGCAGGGGCACCCATCCCTGCAGAGGGGAAGGGGGGAGCACGAGGGCTCTGCTGTACCCCTGGGGCTGGCTGGCTGCCTGTCCCAAGTGGGACAGGGCAGGGAGACTGGGACACAGTGCTGTGCTACCCTCCTCGCTCCCACCTCTCCCTCCTTCCCCAGGGCAGGGACTGCGAGGTGGAACTCAGTGGCTGCTCCTCCAACCCCTGTGGCAACGGTGGGACCTGCCAGCCCCAGGAGAGGGAAGAAACCGGGTTCAGGTGAGTGCTGGATGAGAACCCATGAAAGATGGGTGTTTGGGCAGCAGCATGGAGCCCCAGTACCCCACAGAGATAAAGGCTGGTGGTTCTTTCCCCTCTTGTGTGTTTCCTGGGGCATGTAGCTGGAATATTGGATTCACCCAGCTCCAGCTCATGCTGCCTGCTCTTTGTAGCCCTGCCTACACCTCCTGACAGTACAGCACCCAGCATAGCTGGGTGCTGGCTCTGCCTCTCCATGTCCCCAGACCTGGGCTGAGGGCATGGGGTAGAGGGGGTTCAGCTGCCACGGAAAGCATGTGGAAGCAGAGGGCAGTGGGATTTAGGGCTGGGATCTGGCTGCTGCAGCACAGCTGGTTGCAGGGTGGGCAGAATGCAGCTCTGGGGGAGCTGCTGCTCCCTACAGGGCTGCTGTGCCCACACGCAATCCTTGCTACCCCAAACACTTCAGGCAATTCCAGGAACTGGGGTGCAATTAGTGGCTGAAAATAGCTGACAGACTAGGGGCAAGGAGATGGGCTGCGCAGCTGCCTGTCTCTCTCCCTCTGCCCCACCTGCCACACTGAGTGGCCTCTCAACCCGTTGTCCTGGCAACTCAGTATCCTCAGTTCCTGCTCCACCTGGTGCTGCTTGCTGCCACCCTCCTCTGAGCCCGGGGTTTGGCAGGGGGTCACTGAACCCTGCTCCTTGGAGCCTCTCAGCATGCATATGTGCTCCACAGCCAAGTTCCTGTGCTGGTGTTTTGGGGGGGAACCACCCTGAAACACTCTGTTTCCCACCCCCTGACATTGCCCTGTGCCCCACGGCAGGTGCCTGTGCCTGGTGGGCTTTGAGGGCCCGAACTGCCATGCCACCAGTGACCCCTGCAAGGAGCACAGCTGCAAGAACGGAGGTTCCTGTGTGTCCAGTGCCACCAACTACACCTGCCTGTGCCCTGCCCGCTACACAGGTACACAGTGAGAGAGTTGGCCAGCCCCCTTGTGAACCTGGCAGGGGAATGTGCCTGCTGCTTCTGCCTTCCCACCAATGAGGGCTAATAGTTCTTCTGCCTGCTGTCCCAGTGCCCATTGTGGTTTCTGGGCTTGTCTGGGCCCAGTCATTGCTACCAGTTGAACTCTCATGCCCTGTGATGCCCTCGCTACCTGGCTGGGGCGAGAGCTGCATGTGGCAGAGCAGAGCCCTGTGCCCATGGTGGTGGGAATTGAGGGCTCAGCAGTTCTCTACCTGTGGGGTCCCCATGCCCAGCAGGATCGGGAGTTCCCCCTCTGGTCCTGGAGCTGCTGGGCACACATTGGCACCCTTTCTTCTGCCCTGCAGGGGATTTCTGTGAGCAGCCGCCAGATTTCTGCTCGGCCGAGCTCAGCCCATGCCAGCATGGCTCCACCTGCATCTCCACCAGCCAGGGGCCCAGGTGAGCCCGCCTTCCCAAACTGTTTTCTCCTGGCTGCCTGGTGAGGGAGATTTGCTTTTGGGGGTCCAGGCTGGTGAGAGGGCATGGGAAAGGGGGATGCCAGGAGGAGCAGTTGCCCACTGGCGCAGGGGAAAGGAAGGAGCAGCTGTGAGCCCCGTGACCTGCCCCAGGTGTGAGTGTGCACCTGGCTACGTGGGGAGCAACTGTAGTGAGGACTTCGACGACTGCCAGGATCACCGGTGCCAGAACAACGCCCGCTGCCTCGATGAGGTGAACGGCTATTCCTGCCTCTGCACCGAGGGCTACAGGTACCACTGGGGGACCACCAGGCAACAGCAGGGATGCTTATCTGTCACTGTGCAGGAGTGGCTGGTCCTGGCCACTATGTCTGTCTGTCCATCCCTCCCTCCCTCCCTCCCTCCGTCCCTCCCTCCCTCCCTCCCTCCCTCCCAGTGCAAGAAGGAGTGGAGCTGGAAGCATGGGTTCCCAGGGATGGAGGCTGAAGTGAGCCAGCATCCCTGGGCAGGGACCCCAGGACAGGTCTCAGCAAACAGGCATACCTCTGGTGCTGCTGGCAGGGAGCCTCCTCAAGGACCCCAAAACAAAGGGATACTGTCAGAGCCTCATAGGATGGTGGGCGGGGTGTAAACCACTTTCATAGCACCATGCCCAGCAGCACCCTTGGCCCTGCAGTGGCCAGCTCTGCGAGATGCCACCCCACACCATTGGCCAGCTTGGCCTCTGCGAGCGAGCTGAGTGCCAGAATGGGGCCGCATGTGTGGAGCGGGGCACCCGTGCCCTCTGCCAGTGCCTGCCTGGCTTTGGTGGCCCCAAGTGTGAGAAGCTGCTGAGCGTCAACTTTGTGGACCGTGACACATACCTGCAGTTCACCGACTTGCAGGACTGGCCCCGCGCCAACATCACCCTGCAGGTGAGGGCTGGGGGTGTGCGGGCTACAGGGGATGGTATTGGGGGTGGTGCCCTGACAATGTGGTCTCCTACCTCTTCCTCTGCCAGGTCTCCACAGCTGAAGACAATGGCATCCTGCTATACAATGGCGACAACGACCATATGGCCGTGGAGCTGTACCAGGGCCATGTCAGGGTCAGCTATGACCCCGGCACCCACCCCAGCTCAGCCATCTACAGGTACCTGCCACCCCTTCCCTGCTCACCAGGGACCACACCCCGCATTGCACGGGTTTCAGGGGGTCCCTGGTGACCCAGCCCTCCCTGCCAGTGCCGAGACCATCAACGACGGGCAGTTCCACACTGTGGAGCTGGTTACCTTCGACCAGATGGTGAACCTCTCCATCGATGGTGGCAGCCCCATGACCATGGACAACTCCGGAAAGCACTATACACTGAACAGCGAGGCCCCCCTCTATGTGGGAGGTAGGACAGGGGCTGGCGGGTGGTGGGGGGCAGCCAGGCATGCTGACAGCCCTGTTCTCCACAGGGATGCCAGTGGACGTCAACTCGGCTGCATTCCGCCTTTGGCAGCTTCTCAATGGCACCAGCTTCCACGGGTGCATCCGGAACCTCTACATCAACAATGAGCTGCAGGACTTCACCAAGACACGGATGACACCAGGAGTGGTGCCAGGCTGTGAGCCCTGCCGCAAGCTCTACTGCCTGCACGGCATCTGCCAGCCCACTGGTGCCCAGGGCCCTGTCTGCCACTGTGAGCCTGGCTGGGATGGGCCCCACTGCGACCAGCCCCACAGCGGCCCCTGCCAGGGGCACAAGTGAGTTCCCCACACTTTGGCTGCCCCACAGCAATGGCCTGGCCCCCATTGGCTGCCTAGCACAGATCCATCTGCCCCATTGGGTGTCCTGAAGCAACAGCACTGCCCCATTGGCTGCCCTATAGTGATGGTGCTGACCCATTGGCTGCCCCGTGGTAACTCACCCACCTGTCCTGTTGGACGCCCGAGCCTCACTGGTTGCCTCACCCAACTGCCCCAGCCCATTGGCTGCCCATTCTTCATTGGTTGTCCAACCCCAACAGCCTCACTCCATTGGCTCGTTGGATGCCCCTCTCATCCCTGCCCTCTCCATTGGCCCTCCTCACTGCGTGCCCTGCCCACTCCTCCCCTTGGCTGTCCACCACCCTCCCTTGGGACTGGGTCAAGGTGGTGGTACCGTGCTGTGGCGGTGCCATGCTGTGGTGGTGCCATGCTGTGGCAATGCTGTGCCACTAGCACTGAGTCATGCCAGGGCTGTGCTGTGCCAGAGCCGTACCAGAGCTGTGCCACCATGGTAGTGCCACACCAGAGCTGTGCCGTGGCAGTGCCATGTCAGTCCCGGTGCAATGCTGTTGCTGGTGCCGTGTCAGCGCAGAGCCATACCATGCTCAGCACTGGTGGGCTGCGCATGATGGTGCTGTGCCGTGCCGATGGGTGCCTGATGGTGCCTGCTGCCCACAGGTGTGTCCACGGACTGTGCCTGCCCCTCGATGCCCTCTCCTACAGCTGCCAGTGCCACGAGGGCTACCAAGGTGCCCTCTGCAACCAGCCCGCCGAGCTGCCTGACCCCTGTCGCCATTGGCCCTGCGTGCATGGTCACTGCCGCCTCACCCCGGTTGGCCAGCCCACCTGTGAGTGCCACAGCGGCTACAACGGAGCCCTTTGTGACCAAGGTGGGTGCCAGGGAGGTGGGTGCCCAGAGCTGGCATCCTGGCATTGGGATGCTGGGCTGAGCATCACTGTCCCACAGAGCTGGAGTGCCGTGGGGAGCCGATGCGGGACTACCATCAGGTGCAGCGGGGCTACGCCATCTGCCAGACGACGCGGCCGGTGGCCTGGGTGGAGTGCCGGGGGACCTGCGGCGGCCTGGGCGCCGGCTGCTGCACTGGGCTGCGGCTCCGACGCAGGAAATATGCCTTCGAGTGCAGCAATGGTGCAACTTTTGTGGAGGAGGTGGAGAAGCCCAGCAAGTGCGGCTGCAGCCAGTGCCTGTGAGCGGCCACCAGCCCCAGAGAGCCGGGGGGCTGGTGGGGAGCAACTCCCAGAGCCAAGGACCTCGCTTTACCCTGTGGCGACGATGCTGCTGTCTGGGTGTTCCAAACCGCAGCTGCATCAGAGGAGCCCGGCAGAGGGAAGAGCTGTTGCATCTGTAGAGAGTTGGGACGAAGAAAAAAAAAGAAAAGGAAAAAAAAATGCCCCACAAACAAAGCAAATATGTAGATAGAGAATTTTTTAAGAACTGCAGCTGTACAGATGTGTGGATACAGGGCAAACACTCTGCCCAGCTGGTCCCTGTCCACTCCCTACAGCACTCTGCCTTCCCCCTGGTGCAGCCATGGAGGGCAGCTTTGGAGGGTAGTGCCTGCGTCCCCCCATGTGTCCCCTTCCCAGCAGCCTCAGCCGTCCTATCCAGCTGGATGAGCCACAGGCTTTTCCATCACCTGGAGCTGAAGGAGGGGGCTTGATGTGGCAGAACCTCATGGGCCAGTGCAACCCGGGGCTGGCAGAGGACTGCAGCATGCAACAAGTATCCCATGAGCCCAGAGCCTGGCTCAGTGTCCTCTCCTCCAGCAGCCCTGGCCTCCCTGCTGAGGACCTGCTATTGCCCCGATGGCACCTGCAGCGAGAATCTCCCTGGGGCCATGTTTGGGTTACTGAAGCCCAAAGGGCCCTAAATCATTTTGCCAGCTCCATGGCTGCAGCCTGACCTGCTGGTGATATCCCCAGGCTGTGCATGTCAGTTGGGCTCTGAGGTGCACTGCAGTGGTGTCAGAGCAGTGCTGGGTGGAGCAGGACCAGGACAGTTCCAGGCATTCTGAGTGGGTCACGGGTGGTCTGTGGGGATCCCAGCACCAGCCCTGCCCTGTGCTGCAGGGGCCAGCACTGGGCTGCTAATGTGGCAGGGATTCTACATACTTCTGCCCCAGCCAAGTGGACCTGCTCAGAGGTGGGAGCCCTTTTCCTCAGACTCAGCCTGGGGCTGGGGGACATTCTGCAGCTGGGCAGAGGTGCCCTGTGTCCCACCAGCCCAGCCAGCCAGGGCAGGGTGCTGCTGGGCAGCTGGAGTGTGCCGTGTCCATCTCTGGAACCTCAGCCATGTGGGTGTCAGTGCTGGTTGGAAGAGGCTGAAGATGGCCAAGACTGCAAGCCTGGAGCTGACACTGCTGCCAAGACAGGTCCCACTGGACTTGCATGCTGGTGCCCAGGCAGGGGATACCCTGGGCTGGTGTGGAAACAGGAGCAGTGCCAGTGCAGCATGGGGAGCCCAGACCAGGATAACACATGCACCCGACCTCTGCAGTAGCATCGCTTCTGCGCCTGTGCGGCCAAGGATGGTGGAGGCTCGAGCTGGGACACTGCACGCAGCCAGCTAGTGTGGCACCATGTCACCCAGGTGAACAAACTCATCCCAGGGCTGCAGCCCCCCTGGTCCCTCCTTTGCAGCACTCCAGCACATCAGCTTCAGGTCTGCACCACCAGCTGCAGCCAGGCTCCAGGCAACTTTGTCAGGTGCAGCCAGCTCTGTGGGCATCATCACCATCCCTGCTCACCACCAGCGCCCAGGACATTCCCACCACCACAGAGACATGTTTCTGCCACAAACGCCCTCTCCACGGGAGCCCCCTTTGCCCCACAGAGGAGCTGGGATACGTCTCATTTTGCCTCTGGCCCAGCTGGGGCTTGGTTGTGTTGTGTTTCTGTTCTTGCTGTAAGCTAACCGCTAAAGTATCTCTTTATACAGAATACTCACAGATTCTAATATATATTTGTATTTCATTTTGTTATAGTATTTTTATATGTTTGGGTTCAACAAATGATGTTTTCTTTTTGTTTACAGATGCTACTGGGCAGGAAAATGACGGTGGCTTTGTTTGGCCCGTGGGGTTTGTGTGTGTCACTGTTGAAGACGCTGGTTTGTACTAGGCTGGCGAGGGAGGCACTGAGCATCCTTCCGCTGGCAGAGGCTGTCTTGTTTTAGGAGATGTTTGGTATTGTCTATGTTGTCTTCCATGTGAACATGACATTTATTCATTCAGAGGCTTGGCCTCTTCTTTCCTGGAGGGGAGAAAGAGCAGCTGGTTGTCAGTAGCTGCTGGGTGTACAAGGAGGTTGCTCAGGAGATAGAGAGATGGTTGGTCCTGCCATGGGTGATGATGCTACTCCTGGAGCAGCCCCAGTCACTTCTGGCCAGAGCATCACCCACCTGATGCGGGGACACGCAGCCCCAGGCTGAGGGCTCATTGCTGGGGTTATCCATACAATGCCTTGCACGTGGAGCTATCACTGCCTCTGTCATGCATGGGGTAATGTGAGGTGCTGAAGGGGTTGATGCCTGCTGCAGAGATGGAGTGACTGTGGGGGAAACTGGGCATCTGTAACTCTTGGGGAAAGGGGAGAGGGGCTTGGGCAGCAGTCCCCAGGAGCACTGAGGGGTTGCACTGTTCATGCCTCAAATCTGCTGCAGAAAACGGCACCACCAGTTCAGATACCAGCGTAGGAGCACTTGGATCCCGCCCAGACGTTTATATCCCCTCCTCTAGAGAGGGGCGGTCCTACCCGGAGGGTGTCAGTCTGCTGCCCCTGCCTCGTGCAGTCACTCACCTTCACCCTTCCCAGTTACCACACCAAACAAATGTTGATATCAAAGAAATGTTTAATAAGCTGCAATAAAATACGGACCTTAAGAAAGCACATAGGGTGAATATCAACAGTGGAGGAAGAAAAGAAAACAAGGTGGTAGGAATCCTTGAGGAGTTCAGATCTGAGTTAGGAACCTTTTACCTGGAACAAGAACACAACTTCTTCCATAGGCGAGGATGAAATAAAAGACAGGAGCACAGAGTTCACAAAAATGTCGACATTTAGAGAGTTGATACATATTCAAAGTTCAAACGACCCAGCTCTTTAGCTATACATATTGATTTAAAGCAACTTAATATAATTTTATTTTCTTTTTTTTTAATATATACACTTTCAAAGGTTTGTCAGGTGAGGTATGTAAACATTATCTAATGGAAACCCCTCTCCACATTCCCAATCGAGAATTCACAGCAGACAGTTCATTTCCCCAACTCGTGACGCAGTTCTTCCTGCTCCCCAGAGCAACTGGGAATGCCGTCCCAAGCCATGGCTCTCCCAGGCCCAGCCACTGGCTCCCATTTCCCACCGCTGGTCTGTACAGTTCACATTGCTTAGGCTCAAACATACAGTACCGGACAGGAGGACTTTTCAGCTCAGTGTCTAAAATCCATATAGAAACATACAGAGAAACAAAACTCTCCCAGGGAAGCAGACACACATGAAGGTAAAACATTTGTCATCAGGGTGGAGATATTTAAATGTTGAGCATCTTAAGAAAATAATTACTGGGTTGTTGTTGCATTTTTTCCTTTTCTTTCCTGTTTGTTTTGGTTTTTTTAACACACCTGTTCCAAGGGCAAAGGAAGCATGGGGCTGGCGAGGGGTCCTGCAGGCTGGGACCTGACAGCACATCCCACTGCACCCTCCGAAGTCGGGACCCATTGCCATAAAAGCAGCAATGATCCTGCTGCCCCATACAGACAGCTGGGGTGAGGGGTACAGTCAGGAAACACCTCCAGGCAGAAAGGGGTTAAAAAAGGAAGGAAAAATCCAAACGCACTTAGGAAAAAAAACAATCAAATTACCTCAGCCTCCCTAGAAGGAGAATAAAAAATTGCACAATGGCAACCAAATAAGCAAACGACCTTCTGGAGCCAGCACTGGGATTTTAAGGGTGACAGCAGAGTGCTCCCTTGGGTCACCCATGCCCGCAGGAGCCCAGAAGGCTGCTGCTCACTGCAGTAATTCACACAGGATGCATTCCTTGAGCATCCACAGGCCAAGAGCTATCCCCCCATTCCCCATTGGACTGAGTTCCCAGTCGGAGCGGGGTTATTCTCACCCAGCCCTGAGCCCCAAAAGCCCCTGCCATTGAAGCAAACATTACTACAAAAATCTTATTACTACAAATCTTATTGCTTACAGTGCCCCCTGCCCTGGGGAATGGCCATCCTGGCCAGCCACAAGAGCTCACTGCCATGCTCCGGGGACTGTGGCCATCAACCAGGTCTGACATCATGAAAATCAGATAAAGAGAAAGAGTTAATGCTTCAACTTTGATGTGATATAAAACCCAAACAAAACACCACCACCACCACACCCAACCCTAGCCCTTCCCATCCCCCAAACACAATAGCCAGCCCTTTGGTTGCGGCGCTGGGCATTACAGCCCCACCAACCAACACACCAGTCAGAACAAGAACCTGTGGAAAGCCCATGAAATAAATATTTAAAAAACCCTATTTACAATATTAGATCTGTAAGCATGAAGTGAGAGAAAAAATGCTTTTTCCTTTCCCCAAAAAGCTTAACAAGTAGGTTAGCATCCTGCCGCCTAGCACAACACTATCTTACATGGCACCTACACATAATATATATTCACATTTCATTTTAATATTAGGTACTCTTACAAACAGACTTAGAAAACACTGGCTAGCAATGCAGCCTGAGGGATCATCTGGCCTCCAGATCCATGCTGCAAACACTGGCCAGCTGCATCCCAGCTCCTCCAGCTGCCCCCAAGCTGCCAACATGCCCTGAATCGAAACCGCCAGCTGCCCCTCGCCGTCCTTTGCGGAAGGGATGGAAGTGCTCGAGAGAGAGAGGGCTTGTCCACGGGGAAGGGAGGAGGAAGGATGTGGACCGATTTCTGCTAAGCCTAGGGGTGAGCTTAATACAAACAAGAACTCCTGAGAACATCTTAGAACAGATGGATTCATTTCACAACCACCAAGCTAAAGGATGGGCCAAACTGACGCTACAACACATGGAGGGAGACGCCTGTGAAGCGGGGACATCATAGCCTTGTGGCTTGCTCAAAAACTCTACCGCTACAAGAAAAGCTGCAGTGGCATTCCCTGGCTTCGGGAGCCTCCCTCGCCTTGCTTCAAGCTGTCTATCCAGGTATACAGCCTGAAGGTGGAGATCGCGGATGCCTTGGTTGAGGCTCAGCCCTCTTCCCCTGCTGTGACCACCAGCAGTGGAAAGCCCAAGACAGATAGCAGCCTGCAAGTCGCTGCTGCCCCAGGCACTGCCCGTGCCTACAGGAGGCTGGGAAAAGCAGCTTTCCCAGTCACCTTGAACTGGGAATGCAGTTGTCAGGCTGAAAGAATACGAGCTGGAGAGAGAAACTGACCATCAATAAGCCTTAAAAGCAGGGCAGCGACACATCCATGTCCTTCTGAGATTGCATCACTGTTTCCCGAGAGGTTTCTAGGGACCAGCAGAACTTTTGGAAACACCAGCATTTCCAGAGGTGCCATGCGAGTGGCTGGGACACGAGCTACGCTGCAGTTTTGCTCATCTGCATGACAGCAAAAAGCAGCCTGGGCAGCCCCCTCGCTCCAGTGCCACACAGTTCTCCCCAGCACAGGAGAGACGGGGATGCAGAGAGCAGTAGGGCCAAGTTCATCCAAGTTCACAGACAATGACTAGCAACATGGTAGAAAGTTTGCTGAAAGTGTCAGCACTGGCTAAACTGCTCTTTGGAGAAGGTTTGCTGCATATGCATCTCATTGATGTGTTGGCAGTGGAACACAGGAATGCTACTGCATGTAGCAAACATGAGCCAAAACCTCATTAGTGATTATTTAATGAGGAATATAAACACATACACACCTTGGGTATGCTGCCTGCACCCTGTCAGCAGAGAAACCCAGTCTAGGGTTAACAGTGCTGGATGAGAACCGAACACCTACAGATAGAAGAAGGCATCCTGGGCTCAAACTGCTCCTGATGCTACCCTCAACTACCCAACAGATAAACCTGGACTCTGAGCTCAGCAAACCCAGCCAGGTAAGATGGTTCCTGACCACAGGAAGTGTGAAAAACCTGGAGCTGCTGACAACAAGGTGAGAGAGGAAAGGGGACTGGCAGCAAAGGAACGGCAAGAACATCTGTGGAGGTGCAGAGCTAAGATGCTGCCTCTGGTACATGGACAAGGGAGATCGGATGGAGACTACTTTCAAGAACAGAATGAGAAAGTGGTGGGCAATGAAAGCCACAGTAATGGAAAGAGGAAAGGTCTCTCTTGTGAGACACAGCACTTGTGCTGAAATCAGGGCTGAGGATGCAGAGCAGGTTACTGCGGGGTGGCCCAGAGGAGGAGCGCAATGAGGCTACGGAGCTGAGGATGGCACTGTGGTCGTGCCAGTGGGCAGCTCTCCACAGTAACAAACGGAAACACACTCGATGTCCGTGCAGAATAAGGTGATAAATCATGTTGCATATTTCCCTCCATTCATTAAGATCATCTGCAACTCCCTCTGCATCCTTTGCACTGCACAGAAGCTATGTTTATTGAAAACAGGCTGCTCTAAAGCAGGGGCAGGACTTCAGCAGAGCAGCCTAGCACTGCCTTGCTGGAATGAGGACTGCATGCTCCAAGTCGTTAAGAATGAGCAACAGGTTGTATATATATGGTATTACCTCTACTTATTTTCATATCTCTTGTGCACTATTCTAGCTGAAATGTGACTGTGTGGAGAGAGGAAATTTGGAAGGAAATTGGGAAGACAGTAATGCAACATGAGGACTAGTCAGGGGAAAAAAGACAAGGAATAAAAATTCAAATATCCCAGCACTGATTAAAAAAAGTGGAGCTACCCAGGCAATACCCCCCTGCCAGGTGGTCACCTCACATGCAGACCCTTTAATTTGCTGGAAAATTAAATTCCAATTCATTTAATTTCAATTTAATTAAATTTCAATTTAATGTTCCAGCAAATTCTTCCTTCCTGCTCCAAAATAAAGCACTCACAAAAGCAAGTGTGAAGCACATTAAAAGCAGGTCTTGTAGTCACCACGACCTGGAAGCTACCATTGGTGTCGAGAATGCACAAGGAGAGGCGGGGGGGCCCAAGATGGCATCTCCCAGAGCAGCAATAGCAAGGAAAGGAGGCCAGCAAGGAGCTGGGGTTTTCCTCAGAGCATAAGCCTGAATGCTTTCCTAGAGATGACAACCACCCCATGCCTACCTCACCCGTGGGGCACCCTCCCCTGGCTGGGGTAACACAAACGATTGCACTGTAATTCAGAGAACTTGTACTAAAGCACCAATATTCCCACCTCAGGGTGGGCTGGAGAGGTCATGCCCCAAGTGCTTGCTGCAATCACTCAGTCATAGGTGATGGCTTCACTCTACCTATCTCTGGGCATTGGTTAAACCCTCCACCCAGCACAAAGGGTGCAGAAATTCAGATTTACGCCTATAAGGCACAGCCCAGCCCTGTTAAAATTCCATGGGCTCTTTGCACAGATTTCCTGCTTATTATTTTTTGCGCAGGACATGCTGGATCTAACATGGGAAAGCCAGGGCTTGCTGAACAGCTCTGGCATTCCTCAGCAAGGGACAGAGCTGCTGGTTGAAGGCAATTGGAGCCTGGGATAAGCTGCAGAAGCATTGAGCCTCAAGCTACCTAGCCTGCACATGGGCCAACATGGCTAACTTCACCTTGCTCCAACCCAGAGCCCAGGAACCCCTACAGCGTTTGCTGACAGGAACCTGCCTTCAGCAGGAGAAATCTCCATCCATCTTAGCTGAAATATAGCAGTAGGAGAGAGAAAACCAAGACTGAAAATGCAAAGAGGAATGTGGTCGTCTCCAATTTCTCCCCTTGACGGGTCCTGGCCATTCCTCTCCGGAGATGATGGTACCAGGGACACTGCAAGGAACCCACCACCAACTAAGCCAAGCAGCGCGCACCAACCTGGGACAGCTGTCCAGATGCTGCTCCGTTTCTGCAGCAGTGTGATGCCTGCTGTCTGCCATTCTTCCCACATCTCCCACTCTTGCTATGCTGAGCCAATTGGTGCTGGTGGAGCCCCAAGGGGCAGGAAGGTGGCTGGGAGGCTGGAGAAGCAGCACTCCAGCCAGAAAGCCTCTCTCCACTTGCTTTGTCAAGGCTTTTATCCTAATGAAGTTCCCACTCCCAGAAGCATGGAAGATGGAAAGCAGAGCAGCCTGCATTTACCAGCAGCTAGAGGATTAGAGAGCAAAAGCGAGGCAAAGCCCCAAAGAATGCTCGGTGCATGGTGCCCCTGCACAGCTCTGTGCGCGCAGCCTGGTGCAGATGTTTTGGGAGCGACAGTGATGGACAAAGAGGGGCTGTGAAGGACAGGGAAAAGGCAGGTTGCTGCTGGGGAGCAGCATGAGGAGCACAGGTAAGAGGGGAGCTCACACACATGGCCAGCCCAGGGGAAGGAGAGAAAACCCCAGGCCTGTGGGCCTGCAGAAAGGCTGCCCCAGCCAGAGGTTAGAGGAGGACCCTAAGTACGGATGGAGAAGCAAGAGGGAAAGACAACCTGTAAGATACAGATCAGTCATTTAACTGCCATCAGTGCATTCCTGCCTCACACCTCTCCTGAAATGCTTTAAAATCTTTTCTGATGGAATGTTTGACATATTTAATGCATGCAGTAAAAATTGAAGTAATAGATAACTTCATATTAATCTGTACAGGGACTGACAGGCTAGATTTAATCACTTCCTAGCTGTTCAAAGAGTTAACTTATTCTAGAATGATTCAAAGGAAAGGTAAAGGATTTTTTTTTTAATCAGCCATTTTATAGTAAGAGAAAAATGTGCCGCAGCCTCATGTGCATCAGCGCTGGGGGAAGGGAATACCTGCCAGAGAGGCAGAGGTGCTCTGCGAAGGGCATGCGAATCTCAAACACCTTGTTTCATCCTCTAAATAAGTACAGTGAAAGATTTAAAGACGATTATCTGCTTTCCACCTTCAGTCCATGGGCTTTGGGATCTGGGGTTCAATGTCTACTGTGAAAAGCAATTCCCATTGCAGCTGAGCCCTCTCCAGCCTCTGCTCCCAGGATAGGCATCGCTCAAACGTGTGGCCTGCCCCAGAGCCTCACTCTGAGCTGGGACAAGGAGCTGAGTGAGGACAGGCAAGCGGTTGTTAAAGGTCGAGCAACCCCAGAGCGCGCACAGTGCTCTCCAGGCACTTGTGCTTTCTGCATGGGAGGAGGCTTGCACTGGCATTCATACAAACAGACTTTGTGCAGTGCAAAAGTAAAGCCATGGAAATGTAATGGCTGAGCAGGGTCTCTTCCGCAAGTGCTGACCGCAGCAGTCCCTTCTCAGTCGCTGAGCATCTCTGCTTGGCAGAACCATGTGCTCTGTGCACTTCTGACAGGGTTTTCTCAGAGATGCAAGGCACTGTGACCCTGTTCTGCCATTGCAGACCCCAGCTGGCTTTTAAACGTGCCGCACAGGCCTGCAGAAGAACCCTGCAAAGGTGCCGTGCAGGACAGGGCAGAGGCTTGGCCACTTTCAGATTCCACAGCACCAGACACAAGCAAGGACAAACCCACCACACCTTGCTAGTAAAAGGACGAAAGGCAAATTACAGTAAAAATAAACTTAAGTCAATCCCTTATCCCAATCCTATTCCAACTGCAAATCCTGGCTTAGAAGGGCACTAGGCAAGACGTGCACAAGAGCACAGGGAAAGGGCCAGGTCTGCCCTGCTGCAGAGCCCCAACATCAGAAGGAGCTCAAGCCTGAAAAAAGGGAGAAATTCAACCTTCAGCAAAGTGTCACAGAAACTGCTTTGCCGTCAGGGACCACAGAAATCACCACTAGCACAGCAAAATGGGAGAAGGAGGTCTGTCCAAAAGCAGGACACGGCAGGACCGGTTCATCCCTGAAGCCAACAAGAAATAATGACGGATACAGCCCAGCGCGCCCAGCCAGCAGCCGTGGGCATGGGAGCCTCCTGAGCGGAACCTCCCCAGCCCATGGGCTGTGCAGTGGGGGAGCGAGGCAGCAATCAGCAGTACACACACCAGTAGCTAATTAATACTTCTACGCAGGTAACAGAATGGGACACCAGCAGCTGCTACTAATGAACCAATAAAGGACAGATTTGCCTTTCTCTCCCTCACCGATGTGAAATGGTTTTGGTTTTGCTTTAAATGCCACTAAGAAGACAGACAGAAGGAGGACTCTGAAGGAAAGGGAAACGTTTGTGTGCACCCAAAGGCTGCTGAAAGCTACTTCATGTGCACAAAGGTGGTTTTCTTTCTGCTACAGTACAAGTGCTTGTGCCTCAAGTATAAAACGCAAGCCTCCAAATCACACAGACGAGCTTCTTATTTTTATTTTTAAAGTGATAAATAAGGCACTGTACTTTTAACTAAAACTGCCTGGTTCCAAGTTTCAAAAAAACCCAAGGAACGTTCAAACTGCAGAAACTTCCTTTTCAACAGCAGAGCCAGACAGGCCAACTTCTTCTCTGTCTGAGACACATCTGCCAATGCCTAAGATCACGGGCATTATCCTTTAACTGTGGATTTTTAAAGGCTTGCTACAGCTTATAAAAGCAGCTTTAGTTAACGTATGGTAAAGGGTTACTACTATACATCAGTTTTGTACATGGCTACCGGTTCTTTGTTATTTCGGGTCCAGTCGTGAGCGCTTGCTGTGCGAACAGTCCACTTTTGCCCTCAGCTTCCTCTTGCCCTGCAACCTGTTGCTGTCCTGCATCTTCTTCATGGACCTTGTCAAGGTTTTCCCACCACTGGGCTTCTTGTTGGCCATCTTCTGTGGCCGTGTGGAGGACTCCCCCAGGGGCTTCTGCTTCGGGGACTTGGCTAGTGCCTCATGGCTGGGGGGCAGCACGGCCCTTCTGCTCGTGTTCTCCTTGCCCTTCCGCATGGGGAGCCTCACCTTCTCCAGCTGCTTTTTTGGGACTCTCTTCTCTTTCAAAGATATTTTTCTAGCCAGCTTATTGCTCCTCTCCATGGCAGCCTGCTTTCGGGTGGCAGAACCTTTCATGCTGACCTCTGAATGCTTTATTTTACTGGACTTCTTGGCAGGCAGCTTGTCCCTGGTGGAGGAGCTGGACTGCTCCTGGGTGCTCCCACTCTCTTTCAGTGTCCTCTTCTTGCTGAGCGGGAAGTCAGCTTTGGGCAAGGGATCCTCCTGGGACCTGCCCTTCCCTTTCCGTCCCTTCCCCATCGCATCCACTGATGGAGATTTAGCAGGAAAGGCATCTGCTTTGATCTGCAAGGCCAACTTCGGAGACATCAGTGGGTTGATGCACACACTCTTCCGGCTCTGCTTGTTCTCTAGGGATGGATGGTCTCCTAGGCCGTCACCCTTCTTCTCCATCTTCACCACGCGGTGCTGGGCTCGCAGCTTGCCCCGTAAGTTGGAGTACTTTCGCAGGATCCTGGTGCTGGCCTGTGTGGGCAAGCTGGGGGCAGGCTGGATGGTTTTGTCTTTGCTCAGGTCTTCGGTGCCAACATCAGTGGGAGATGTCTGGCTGGGGGTGGTGGCTTCTTCAGCCTCTGCTTTGTCAGCATTTTCCCGAATTTTGGCCCAAAGCTTTTGGTTCTTCAGGTTATTCCGAGCTGGGGTAGTGGCCGCAAACTTCTTAAGGTGTTTTTTCAAACGTTCAGCTTGTAGTGAACTGGGGTAGAGACTGGAGGAGGAATATTTCTGCATGGGGACTTTGATGGGCGGGATCTCCCCCGGTAGACGGGTGTTGAGTTTCTTCACGATCACTAGAGATCTGGTTTCAGTTGTCTCCAGAAACCACTGGCAGATGTCAGACAGCTTAAAGGCCTTCATAAATAGCATCTGGACAGGAGAAAGCTTCTGTGCTTCCAGCAACCCTCTACTTTTCCGTGTCCTTTTCTTGCTTTTCCAAATCTCTTTCAGCTTGTCAGCTTTGTTCTTTATCTTGGGTGTTGGCTGCACCTCTTTCTCCAGCTGAATCCAGCCCTTCTGAACTTTCATATACTGGTTGTTGAACTCGGCAATGAGCTCCTGGTTCTCCTCTTCAGCACACCACTCCATGAACTTTGGTTTGCTGTCAGCCATGTCAATGTCCTCCAACACTGGGAAGTCATCATTCCCTGAACTGCATCCTTCCCTCAATTTGGGGGCTGCTTGCATAGACTCCTTCCCTGTTGTGCTCTTTTTTGTGGTGTCTATAGGTGCGGGTGCATGCCTTAAGTTATAAAACTGTAGGGCAGCCTTTTTATGCTTCACAGCCTTTGCTGGAAGATGTTTGCTTCTACCTCTGCTGCTGGGACATGGAGGCAAATTGTCTACCAGCTCATAGTTCTCCAGCTTGCCCGCATCCATGGAACTGTCAGAGCTCTCCTCGTTCTCTGTGCTGGCATCATCTGGTTCCACATCCACTTGCTCAGCATCAGTGGCAGACACGCTGCTCTCCAGAGGGAGGAGAAAGCTTTGCTTCTCAGAATCAGCCTGGACGCTGATCTCCAGCATCTCACCTGGTCGATTTTTGTTGCTGTTAGCAGGTGGGTCATCTTTAGAGGAATTTTCTCCCTCTGCTGCAGTCTCTTTTGCTAAGATGCTTTTATAGGTTTGTCTGGTAGTGACAACATTCTCCTCGCCTGGCCGCTGTTCAGTGATGCTCTCTGGTGCCTGGCTGATGCCTGGCTCCTCACTGGTTTTGAGCAGCGCATTGTGAAAGCAGTCATTTGGGAAGTGCATAGATGCTGCTTCATCCAGGTGCACTAATCTCTTGAACCGCTTAGCACCAGGGCTCTTGGAGGCTTTGATCTGAACGCAAGGGAGCTGCAAAGAGCTGGAAGAATCAGTGTCTTCAGCACTGCCTTCGGCAGGTGACTGGGATTGCTGGCTTCGGAGACGCCGGTCTGATGCCACAAGCACTCTCCTGCCTTTCTTTCGCTTCTTGTCTAGACAGTCTTTGGAAGAGATGGAGTCTTTCCCTGCAGTGTCTGAGCCATCGGGTTCAGCTGGCATTTCCCCTTCAATGGACTCTTCTTCATCTGCTGGGCTGTTATTCCGCACTGCATCCCCTTCCAAGATTTTGGGAAGGGCTGTGCTGGCCAGCACAGCCTCCTCTTGCTCCACGGAGCTGTCACCCACCACACCTGATAATTTGCCTTCTGTTTCAGCATCAATGTTTTTGTTCACATCCACACACTGCGAAGTGGCAGGGAGCTCTTGGGAGCTCTCCCCATCCATGGTGGCAGGGATCTCTTCGTGAGCCTGCTGGTCTGGAGATTGTGGGGTGGGCTCTGCCAGACACATCCCACAGGGCTCCACATTTCCCGTGTCTGGAAGCTGGGCTCCATCAAGGGTCAGGAGTGCTGTGTCTGCAGTGGCAGGGGGCTTCAAGGGAGATTTTGGCTCCAGTCTGGTGGGGGATTCAGGATCAGTTTGTTTGTTGAAGCCTGGACAACCTTCCTCCCTGCCAGGTGCTTCTGAGACAGGAAGAGCAGCACAACTGGCAGCCTGCCTAACACCACTGCTGTCCCTGGAGGAGCTGAGGCTGCTGTCAGCCTCCCAGGGGACAGTTTCTCCTGCTTTTGTACTCCCTCCTTCAGCAGAAGGGGAGCTGGGGGGTGGTGAGCTAGTCAAGCTGTCCTCTTTCTGGGGGCTGGGTGGAGCAGAGAGGGAGAAGAAGGGCATGGTCATAGAGGCTTCCCTTGACCGCAACGCCCGGGTATCCCGGAGATGTACAGTGCCCAGCTCAGCTCTCTCTTTTGTTTCTTGACTGGTTGGTGCTGCTTTAGCCAGGAGCCTCAGAGAAACCCTCTTCTCGCCTTCCCGTCCTGCCCCTGCAGATCCCCCTACTGAGAGCACTAGGGGTGGCTTAGTGCTTATGAAGGTGTCTGTTCTCAGTGCTGGGCTGCTCCCCCTCTCCTCCACCCGGGAGCTCTTAACCAGCGTGCGGACAGTCGGGAGCTCACAGCACTCCCCATTGAAGTAGTACCCCCGGGTGCTCTTCCTCGCTGTCTTGCGGGATGACATCGTCCGCTGGCTCTCAAAATGGCATTCCGTGATGGGCTGGCTGATGTAGACCACATCACACTGGTTGTCGTAGTCATTGATCCTCAGCCCCGATGCCTTCTTGCTCTTCCGAGTGGATCTGAGTGAGGCTGCCTTGGCACGGGGGTGCCCACCCGTGGTCCGGTGGGCGGCTGGCGCAGCGCTGGCAGGCATCCAGCCCTCTTTGGACTTGTCGAGTGGGTCCTTGTCAGCCAGGTGGCAGCTTGCCTTGCCCTTGGCCATGGCGTGCAGGTGGTTTTCTTGCTTTGGTCTCATATCTTGTTCTTTTGCGTCTAAGTCCTGGTGAAAAGATGCTTTCGAGCTGCATTGCAAAGTGTTCTCTTTGTCAACTCTGCGAGGTGGGGTCACCGCAAAGCCAGGATCCCAAGACTCTTCTGGCAGAGCTCTGAAAGAGCTCTTCTGGGACCCCAGACAGCCATCTAAGCTGCCCTCGCTGCCGTTCACACTTGCCACTTTGACCGAGATATAACCTTCCACAAGAGTCTTACCTGCTAGCTGGTCTTTATTGTCCTCACACTTTCTGATACCGGCTTCTTGCTCGTGTCCAGTGGCCTGCTGCCCTTCCAGGCTTTTTGCAGCATGATGAAAATTCAAAGAGGAAGAGTTCAACGTGCTGAGGTATACTTGGGCGGAGCTATCCTTTGGACTAGCAGAACGAAGTCTGGTGATGGGAAGCTCAGAGAAGTCCCTTCTCAAAGCAGGACTGGAGCTGTCAGCTCTGTCTGTAGATTTCAGCTCTGTCAACTGCTTTGGGGCTTGTCCTGTAACACGCAGGGGGCCATCAGACCCTGACTGTCCTGGGTCTGAGGAATAAGGGGGCTTTGATTCAGTACAAGTAGCACCTTTATCCTGATTTTCAGTGCTTCGCTGGCTACAACCAGAGCCACAAGTAGTGGCCTCCATGTTCTTGGATTCGGGCATTTGCTGGCCTTCAGAGTCTGGTTGTACTTCAGTGTATATGTCGTTTAGCACACGAATGAACTGCTTCTGGTGATGTGTACACAGTCTGACCATGAACTTTTCCAGTGGAGACTTCGGCTGATTGTTAGAGTCTATTGCTATTGTCTCTGCTGCATCCTCACTAGAGAGACAAAGAGAGAAGCAATCAGTAACATGTCCCAAGGAATTAAAGTTTCTGCTGCAAACCTGGAATACCCCTTCTCCTCCCATTCAGGTGTATCACTTGTCTAACCTCCAGGTGAGATCAAGCATCCTGTTGCCACGGGGCTGGCAGGCACCCCTTCAGTCTCCAGCAGGCACACTTACATATGCACACTGCTGCCAGGACATGACGCCAGAATACCCATAACTACACTTCTGCCTAGGACATCCTAGTGTATAGGCACCATGTGTCATGTTCAACACAAACCTAAGTTTCCCAGTGAGAATCAAATTTAGCATCTGCACAGTGCCCAGTGCAGAAGGCCCAGCTCTCCACGGACACATCAGGATGACTGCACTCGTCTGCACACATGGCCTGCACAGCCAGGTTGGATGGGAGCAGAGGTAGCCAAGATGCCAGAAATCTTGAACTACTGTAAGACTTCAAATTCTGCTCAGGTTTTGGTGGCAGAAGATGGGTCTAGGGCAAACTGAGCAGATATGAGCCTCATCTGTAATCAGTGCAGAAATTTTGGTGAGCTCCCGGTCTGCAGGGTGTGCAGGCAACATTGTACCCTTGTGTGATGTGGCGTCTTGCCATTCGCACTGACCTTTGATTTACTGCCATTTAATAAAGTGGCTCTGCAGTTGACGGGCTGACTGTCACCACACAGTGGTCGCTCAGAAAGGTGTGTTTCTACAGCACAGGATCACTGCCACTAGCTAGCTCTCAAACAGAGGTAATTATCATTTACCTGCTTGGCAGAGGCAATTAATTAGGACTTATTGGTGGAGAGGCTAAGGGATAATTACCCAGTGTTTGAATGAACTCATCAGGAGTACCATGTCAGGTGTTGTTACCGAGTTCGTATCTGTTCCCAAGGGCAGCGCAGGCGATTCTCACCCAGTCCTTGCCACACTGAAGGGGCTGCGCACCTTGGCACCCACACTGCCTGGCACAGAAGTTTTGCCAGCAGTGCCAGGTTGTTTTGTAGTAACAGTTGCACTTTGCACCTCCTGGCCTTGTACTGGAGGAGTGAAAGTCATTTCTCCCCCTATATCCTTGCTTTTCCACTCCAGCATTGGACACCGATCTCACTTGCTTGGCTGGGTGAAGGGGAGGGACGCTTATAACAGAGTTTGGGGCCACGGTGGGGAAAAACAGCTTTATCTGGAGTGGGTTTGCCCTCCCCATGCTGTCAGGTGCAGGGCTCAACAGGTGGACAAAGAGGAAGAGCCCTGGCTTGGAGGCAGAAAGGAGGAGGAGGGAAGGGCAGGAACCAGAGCCGGCTGTACTATGCACAGCTGGCACGCAGAGCCTTGGGCAGCTCTCACCTGCTGCTTGCTCCCTGCTTGCTCCCTGCTTTCTTTGAACTGAGAAGAGCTGGGGAGGCACCTCCAGCAACTTTCTTCCCCCTGGCTTTTGGGGTCTGCACCCAGACTCGGGAAAGGCAACCACAGGCCACTCTGGGCTCTGGGTGGCCAGTGGCACCCAGTCTCCTCTCCACCCAGAGATGCCAGGCTGCAGCCAAGCCTGCCCTGAGCATTTGCCAGCCAGCCCTTTGCTTCCCAGTTTGCCCAAAGTTTTAAGTGTAACGAGGCTTTGCCTCTCTCTCACGGCTGCTCAGTTTCTTTAAATACTTCTTGGGCAAGATTTTCCCCAAACTGCCTGGAAAGGCTGAGCAAGCTCAGCTCACCAAATGTGCTCTGCCACCTCCAGAAGATACTCCCAGGGTAAGTAACAAACAACGTACCTCGAGACTGCTTTACTACACCCGGGTGAGAGAACTGCCCTCCAGCAACCGCCTCAACTGGTTCTACCTGGCGCTGCGATGACTTTCAATTTGCAGTACCTGGGATTAGCTCAAAAAAACCTGCTCAGGTACAACCTGGCCCCTCTCCAGAGCCCTGTATGAAAGGGTTTTGTCAGCCAGGATCTCTTACACAGCCTAGCTCCTCCCCTTGCCCTGCTGAATAACAAAGGGAATAAAAACCCTTTCACACCCTCTGCAAGAGGAAGGCTTGGAGCAGAGGCAGAGCTCAGCAAAACTTTTTTTCCACCTTTGCAAAAAGGCTGGTTGCTTTCCTCTTACCTGCTTGCAAGCCCAGCTCCTAAGAGCAGCAGCCATCTTCCCCCAGTGAGCCTGAATTTATAACAGTGCAGCAGAGGTGTGGCCCTGCTCTGGCCCACCCCACTGCCATACTCATCTGGCATCCTCGGAAAGCGGTTATGGTGACCAAACAACCAACTCCATCCTTGCCAGGCTGCCTTCAGGTGCTACACACCAATGGCTGCGAAGGAAGAGCCCGTGGTATAGGTGAAGTGGTTGCCTAGATGGGTGGCAAGGAAGCGAATGCGAGCTACAGGCTGGGTGAGGGAGGGGATAGCAGGTCTGTGTACCAAGTCCCTAGTCTGGGAGAAGGGACCGGAGTGGGCAGGCACAGTCATTCCTCGCCTTGCAGTAGCCCAGCGCGATGCCAGGCGCAGTTGATCACAGGTCACGCCTGTTTGCATGGGTGTGTGGGGCTGGAAAAGAGCCATGTTCTACTTGTAGGTCGAGGGAATCTGGGCTCCCTGGCCCTAAAGGCTCCAGGGCAGCATTTCTGCCTTCGCCTTCGCCTAACTCCTTCCTTTGAAGTGCAACTGAGGCCATGGTGCTCATTTTCACCTTATTTGCCCCACTATACTCCAAGGAGTAAACCCGAGACACACATAGCTTGTCAAGCTGTAAATCTAAAACACAGAGATAAATATTTTTTCTGCTTGATAAAGGAAATAAATCCATTCAGTCTTGATGCCCTTTGTCCTTTGAAGACCCATCTCACACTCAGCAACAGTTCACCTGCTTCTGCAGGCGTGTCACATTCAGGGTCCTCTGCTTTCACATCATTTGTGCCCAAAGATAGGCTGCGATGTCTCACCTTAAGCTCATCTGCTCCTGCCCTTGGTTGGGTGCTGCAGGCAGCATCCCATTTTTCTCAGTTTCAAAGGATAACCTTGAAGAAGAGCTCTCTCTGCCACCTGCAGCCAGGCTCCATGTGTAGATAGATCCCACCTTGGTCCTTCCTCTCCCCAATCCCCTAGGGTGCTGAGTACCAGCCTATGCCTCTCCATCCCCAGATCTCTTGGACACAGCCCTGCGCCCCCTGGGACCTGCTAATGTCTGTGCCTGTAGCTGTCCAGCATTTCCCACCATTCCTGACTGTTCTGGCTATTACTACTAAATAAAACATGCCCATGGCCCTTCTCCCACCCAGCAGCAAACAGATGCAGGATTGCCTGCACGCTCGTTACTTATGGCAGTTTCAGAGAGAGCTTGTTTCATGCTCAGGTGTAATAGAAGAGTTTATTTCAAGTGCCCTATGGATTCAGGCAGGGTTTCTTACAGACTGTGTGTATCGTTGCAGAGAAACTATTTATTTACATGGCTTATGGGATGATGTTTAATAAGTCCAAATGTCGGGTACTTCATTTTGGACACAACAATCCCATGCACAGCTATAGACTGGGGACAGAGTGGCTGGAGAGTAGTCAGGCAGAAAAGGACCTGGGAGTGCTGGTTGACAGGAAGCTCAACATGAGCCAGCAATGCGCCCAAGTGGCCAAGAAGGCCAGTGGCATTCTGGCCTGCATCAGGAATAGTGTGGCAAGCAGGACCAGAGAAGTTATCGTCCCCCTGTACTCGGCACTGGTCAGGCCTCACCTTGAATACTGTTTACAGTTCTGGGCCCCCCAGTTTGGGAAAGATGTCAGGATGCTGGAGTGTGTCCAGAGGAGGGCAACGAAGACGGTGAAGGGGCTGGAGCACAAGCCCTAGGAGGAGCGACTGAGGGAGTTGGGGCTGTTTAGTCTGAAGAAGAGGAGGCTCAGGGGAGACCTCATTGCTCTCTACAACTACCTGAAAGGAGGTTGTAGACTAGCAGGGGTTGGTCTCTTCTCTCAGGTGACCAATGACAGAACTAGAGGGCATGGACTCAAGCTTTGTCAGGGAAAGTTTAGCCTTGATGTTAGGAAAAAGTTCTTCACTGAAAAGGTGATTGGCCATTGGAATGCGCTGCCCAGGGAGGTGGTGGAGTCACCAACCCTGGAGGTGTTTAAGGGGAGACTGGATGAGGCACTGAGCGCTATGGTTTAGATGATGGTGTTAGTGTTGGTGTTAGTGTTGGGATATAGGTTGGACTCGATGATCTCGGAGGTCCTTTCCAACCTTATGATACTGTGATACTGTGATACTTATCAGAGAAGAGAAGAGAGATGAGCTCAATGCAGAGCTGAAGTGCCTTCCTGGGGGAAGGTGCTGGGTACTAACAGGTTCCTCAGCCCTGCTGACAAAGATGCCAGTGGAAGCTGAAGACTGACTGATAAATGCAGAGGATGGGAACTGGGAACTTGGTTTTAAACAGGAGAAAAAATTGTTCTCAGGAAGCAGCCACTCCAGTCTCTGAAGAGCCTTCCTTTTGGGACACACAGGTCAGCACGGCAAAAGCTGCTGGGCTCAGCAGACAAGTAGGGGAGCCCAGGGCTGCCTGTACCATCTGCAGCCTTTCCCCAGTGCCCAGACTCATCCCCTCCCATGTGGCTTGTCCTGAGGCTCTCTTAGCTTTGCGTTTGCACAGGGAATGTGTCTCTCAAGGGCTGGAGAAGCCACAAGCCTAACGCAGCTCCATGGCCGGGGCGAGGCAACTTACTAGGGACCCTGTATGCCTGTAGCCAAACTGCAAGTGCAATCACAAACCCGTATGGGGTATCCAGAATGCTTCACTGTGATGGGAGACAACTCACCTGCTGGTGAGCTTCCCTGCAGAGCCTGGGAGACAGCAGGTCTGCCCTTTCTGGTTGCCAGCCTTGAAGGCTGCCTACACAAGGCTGCGTCTGCTGGGGTCTTCTCTGCTCCTGCACCCCAATGCCCCACTTCCAGCCCCACTGCACATGTTGCTATCTTGTTATCTGAGCCCCTCACTACCTCCTGGCCCTTCTAGCTTTTCCAGGGCAGCCCTGTTCTCTCCTCCTTCCCCGCCTGCTGCAGAAGGTGTCAGAGGCATCAAGGGGCAGGAGCTGTCAGAGACACAAACGGAGCTGTTGCTACGCAACCCTGGTGGTGCAGCAATTAACGCTGGGGAAAACGTGCTGTGCTCTAAAGCTATTTGCATAGCTGCGTGCTGCAATACATTTGTTTGCATTGTGCCTCTACTGTTTAGTGGAGTTTGAAGTCAACCCTCCCCCAGCCCTTGCTGAGGAGAGGAACCTGGGGCTTCCAACATAGGCCCTGCAGTTGGGAACGATGAGGTTGGGGGAAGGCAGGAGTTGGTCTGTAACACCTATGGACTGCACAGGTACAGGATTTACAGTATGGGGAGGAAAGGTCCAAGTTATCTGGATTTCACCCCAAGAAGCTTTGCCCCCTCTGCAGAGCCAGCTCTTGCCATGCCCTTGACCAGCTGGTGGGGTTGCCACATCTCCCCTTTTCCGGGTGCATCAGGGTGACATTGCTCTGGGGGCAGCCCAGCCTGCCTGTGGTTCACAAGTATATTTCGGGGCCAGGGCAGGGGGAAGGAAGAAGCAGAAGAAAGAGAGGGAGAAGGAAATCACCTGGTTCATACCAACCTACCTGGTATGCCGGTCTCCAAAAATCTGCTGATTGCCAACTGCAATCTTCTGGTTTGCCCACCCCAAGTTTCTCACTATTGAATATGAAGCATGTGCTCTTTTTGGGTTTCTTTTTTTAGCTCTTTAACATTGGTTTGATTGATTATAAGTTTACAGGTATGTTTTGTACCTCAGAGGCACAAGAAGCACCAGCAGAACAAAAGTTCAAGGCTAAGTGTTTCTGTTCCTTTCAGACCACTCTAAGCACCAGGATTATAGTTCTGTAAAAGAAACAAAACATAGCTATAAACTTATAAAATATAATTTAGTATTTTTATGGGCATGACTTCTACCCTCCCTCTCCTGCTGACACAAAGCTGACTCTGTTGCTGTTGGTGGATGCTGTCTCACACCACCCAAAACCAGAGGTACTATGGGAGTGCCCCTCCAAGCTGAAGGGTACCTTGGAAACCTGGCTGAGAGCAGAGATTTAAGAAACGCGGATGACGAAGAAGAAAGCCTAATGTGTGAGTGATGCTCTCCATCAGCTGAACTCTAAGCACTGACCATGGCCACTTTGACCCCAAGGTCTGCAGCAGCGTGTCTTGCAGCCCTTGGGTGGCAGCTCCATCCTTGCTGGTTTCAGTCATTTCATTTATTTTTCAGGGTGAGTGGAAATGTCATTTTGAGGCATTGCAAAGGAGGAGCAGCCTTTTAAAAGGAGCTTGCTCACCGCTGGCAGTTGGGTGAGCTGACCCTGATCCCAATCCCAGAAGCATTGTGAATCCTGCGTGCTAAATGTGCGTTTGAAAGCACCGGTGGCTGTGGGTTGCCAAAGGTGGTCTCACATTTCCCAGTGCCAGGGAGCTGCATGCAGAGCCACATGAGGGTCCTACCCAATGGAACGGGGAAATGAGTTCTCTCTGCCAACCCTGGTTCGGCTTGCTGAAGCAGCTGTGTGAAAGCAAATGCCAGCAGGGAAAGGCACTGGACAAAGGCACGAGGTGGCACCACATCTTTCAGTGGCCACCCACACCAGTGTCACCGCAGTGGACATGGAGCCATGGCTACTGCCAGCTGTCTCCCTAAAATTCTTATCCCAAGGCCGCAAGAGGCAACCCACATTGCATCTTCCCTGCTCCATTTGACACACAGTATTGTGCTCAAACCCATGTTCACACACAGCTGCATCAAAGACCTCATGCTTGGAGAAGTGGAAGTTAAGGGGTCACGATTCCTTCTGCTGGCACCACTCTGGGACGCAGCAATACCTCACAGGCAATGGGCAAAACAGCCATGTAAAGTCACTGCAGCCAGATTTTCTGGAGCTCGTCTCTCAAAGCCCCGGTTAAAGGCTGACACTGAATGTACCAGTTTAAATGCCTGTATTTCAATCCTCAGAAATATGCCTGGCACCTAACACCCCCCACACAGATGAATGAGTCCCTTCACACCTCTGTGGGTGCTAGAGTAATTCTCTCTCACTGCACTGAAAAAAATAGAAAAGCAGCACATAAAAAGCTGAGGCTCCACACAACAGCTAGCAAGTAGAAAAACCACTTTTCTTCTCTAAATTAAAAGCCAAAATTGTTCAGAGCACCAAAATAACTATGGAAATACTGCAGTGGACTTCTCAAGGCCCCTGACTTTACACCGTCCTTGGTGACGTGTGTGGGGTGGATTGAGCTTGCATTTCAACTGAAAAGCAGGAAGAAACAAGTTATAGATGGGTTTTGTTTGCTTGGGGTTTTTGTCAGCTGCATGTATTTGTCAAGGTATCCAGGTTGTACAGTAAGCCAACTGACTGGATGAACAACAGACATCCATTAGAGTCAGACTTTTAACCCTTCAGAGTAGTGTCTTTTATTTGTTCATTAAACATTAAAAATCACCTTCTCCCCACCTGTAGCCAAACGAAAACCAAACAAACCAAAGTTAGGTTTATACCAAGAAAAACAATAGTAACCTCACATAAGTTTGTCTTTTTTATATTCCTGTCATAGCTTCTTCCACTCCCACTTTCCCCAAGTAATGAACCCAACTGTATTATATAGCAGTTTATCATCACTTGTGATACTTCTAATACAATATTTAATGACTAATTAAAAACTTTACCACTGAGCTCTTGCTTTAAAACCAAGGGAAATTTATCATGTTGGAAACATCATTCCACATACTAGCCTTCAAAGCCTTTCCTGACTTGTCCTTGCTAATATTTCTAATTATCAAGGACATTTGGGATCTTCCCTTTAAAGAAAAAAGAAAAAGATTACCACGAGTGTTTCTCTCTGAGGCTGTACTTGGCATCTTCCCTGAGTTAGGTGTTCTGGAGGAACAGATAGCACCAGCAAACCAGAATAGACAGAAAACCAGATAGCACCAGAAGACGGATAACAAATGTGTGCAGGGCAAAAAAGAAATTCTTACAAGGATTTTCACAGCTTGGCACACATTTAAAAAAAAGCAGCACCCAGTTAAGGCAAGGAGGAACAAAATACAGGGACTGGTCCTGCAGGGTAGGGAGGGGTGCCCTGAGGATCTTTAACAGTATCAGGCGTGAACCGGGAACGCAGGCTGGCTCTGGACCGAGGTAAGGCAGGTGTACAGCCTTTTCCCTACTCTCAAAGCCATCGCTATTGGCTCCTGTCCATCCTGCAGAGAATTGGGACAAAGCTCTCCCGACCCAGCCCTCAGGCACGCCTACACAGGTCAGGTGGAGCCACTGCAACCGCAGAAGTTGAATGGCAGACGAACCCCCCATCGAAGGTGCACTCATCTGCAGAAAATTAAAGTTTGAGAGCAGTTCATGCTGCATCGTGAGAAATCCCATGTTCCCCTCCTATGCTGTACCGATAATGTCAGGTGGCACCTGAGCGGGTGAAGACAACTTAAATGCATCAAGATGCCCTCTCTCCAGACATTGCTGATCCCAGCTCTAACAGGCACACTGTGATGCTGTCTGCTTCTGGAAGTCTTAAAGGATTTTAAAGTCCGCAGGCATCCAGGATGCTTTTTTTTTCCAACATGGATATGAAAAAACAAATGCAGTAATTAGGTAGCGCGCCCGCTAGAGCCAAACACACTCAGCACAACCCGGTCACCAAAGCCTGGGAGGGGCCAGAGGAAGACATTTGGAGAGCAGAGGGTATCTTGGGTGTAATTAACAGGCATTGGGGGATATGCCCCCATTTCAGATAACCTGGAGATTCAGACAATCAAGGCCATGCTGTTAATAGAAAATGTATCACAACTCCTAATGGCTGCATTCCCCATGTGCTGACGCTCTACCTCCTTGCACAAAAATGCCTAATGAAATATGAATTAGCCGTTTGACACGTGTCCGTGCTGTCAACTGCCAGGCTGAGCTTCAGACTCTATTTCTGATGCACCACTTTGCTGGCTGCTGGGGAAATAGGTTAAGGCACAGAAGTGGATTGCAGCCCCGGATGCCTGGGGACGAGGCTGTCTCAGAGCTGGCAGGCTAGGTAAGCTCTATTTTGAAAGTGGGTTAATTTAACTGCCATTCAACTAACATTAAATGATGTAGGTTAATTTTATAGTCAGATAACTATTAAGAAACCAAAACGTAAGGCAGGAAATGTCTCCATGCGTGCCAGTGGGGAGAGGTTTCCTCTGTGCTAATGTACCACCCCCCCTTCAGCTCAAACCTCTCATCCTTCCATTTCTGCACATCCCTCACATCATTTTTTTTAACACTTGTCATTACACACTATAGTCCTTCCTCCCCGTCTTAAGAGAGTCTGTTCTCCTCTCAAAAATCCACCTTGGCATCCTGGCCCAAAATGATTCTTCTCTTTCACTTACATCATCACACATCTCAACGCCAAAGGAAGACTAACAAATAAACCTTGCCTGACCATGGCAAATGTCCACTAAAAAAGGACTCATCTCCCCCACGCATCCAGTATTTGTCCAGCTATGCGGCAAATTGAGGCAGGGAACTACACCTTGCTTAGTGTGTAACATTCCATCACCAATAATACACCCAGTTTTCTTTAGGGTTATTTACCATATTTAAAACATCTTCAATTTTCAGCAGTTTTCCCTTTATAATTGGACACCGGAGTTACAATGCAATTTTCCTTCCTGCAGCATAATGATAGGTACTGTTTGATTCCTTATACTGGGGACAAAACCCATCAATTGTTGGTTTGCCATAAAGAGAAAACTAACCAGAAAAAAAAGTTAACAACAGTTTATGCCTGGAAAGGAACAGATCCTTTGGAAAAAGCCAAAGTGACTCATCATTCCTCACGTGCAGTGAGGAAGGAGCAAATATTATAGCCAGGCAGAACCCCCTGAGATGCCTTCACAGATTGCTTCTGCACCTCCCTGGTCCAGCAGGAAAATGAGTCTGTAATCTCTGCAGAGGAAACTAAAGCGATGATGACCAATTAGCACATGCTGCCCATCAAGCACTCAAGGATTTCCTCTACCGCAGACCTTTTTTTATTGTATTAACAGTTAAGTGCACTATGCAAACCCTGAAAGCTCAGAGAAATGAATGCACTCTTAACCATGCGGCAGTAACAAGAGCACAGCACTAACAGGATGCTGGCATTTTTACTGTGCTTTGTATGACCACAGAAAGGCAGAATCGGACCATCCCCAGAAATTGCAGCACAACAACCTCTGAAAATTCTCCTCGTAGCGACTTGTGCACTCTGATGGTGACATCAGAGCCCAACCCATGTACGCTGCGGGGATTTTTGACTCACAAAAGGCTGACAGACAGATTCCTTGTTGTCCTCCTGAGGCCTCACTACTATTAATCTTTCAAGGAAAGTCCTTTGGTTTTTTGCTCAGGAGCTATGAAAAACTAGACACAACAGCCCAAACCCAAACCTCATCAACCTGCTTTTTGCAAGCACTAAGCTACCACGCTTGTCACTTCATGCTAGGTCACATTGATTTTAAGCTTTATTACTAATTATTATTCCTAATTTAACAATAAGATCATTAAAGGAGCCACGGGGTGTATTTCTTTTAAACCCAGAGTTACATTATTTTTGCTTTTATCAATTAGCAATACATTCCACACTCAAACAAAAGCAAAAGAAATGGCATAAGGACAGGTATAGGCAAGAAGGCTAGAATTAAAAAGCAGTCAAGCAGTCACCCTTACCACAGACACTTGTGTTTCTCTACTAGAGAAAAGCCAACACGTCCTGAAACAGGAGTAAAAAACCTGCCTTTTTTTCTGCACCAGTGAAAAAGCCCACTGAATTACAGCTGTGCAAGCCCCTAGAGAGGTTAGGCAGCTGTCACCAAGGTCCAATGAGAACTTTGTTACTAGCAAACACATTTCAGGTACTGAGTAAGCTTTCACACCTCAGGCTGATATTTGATGGCTAGAGATCAGAAGAAAACTTATATTTCCATGCAAACAGAGTACATTTGTTATGACACCTTCTTATGCAAAACCAGAATCCTACAGCCTATTTTTTCACAGTCTCCTTTCTAAGTCAAATGGTTCACTTTAAACCATTGTTAACACCTCACATGTGGTTACTTGCTTTAAGGACCTGAAAGAAATCCAAGTAAGAGACCAGGTGTGACCACAGCACATTTGAAAACATGATAAAATATACCACCACCTTCTCCTACAAGTGGACATGGCAGAAACAACTGGATTCCCCAAGCAAGTACCTCAGGCATAGATTACAGCAAAGGTCCCAGCACAGGTATCTACTGTTGTGTATGAAAACTCCTCCACATGTGTGGGGAAGCTGTTCAGCCTTTCCTAGTGTCAGTTTCTCTCCTGCAGAGCCAGAGTAGCCCTCAACAACAAATGTCAGAGCCTTCCTCTAAAGCTCAGCGAGAAGAAAAGCACAGTCAAAGGCTTGGCTATAAGAAAGGAAACCATTAAAGCCCCTTCCAAAGTTAGGAATGTCATTCCAAAACGAGTTAAGCAAGCCCTATAGTCTTTATTAGCTGGGCAGAAGCAAGCCCTATAGACTTTATTAGCTGGGCAGAAGGGATCTGGGACATGTGATGATGGGATCTTGGTGCACGTCAGCAAAAAAAAACCCACACCTTAGCAGGTGTAACAAACCCGCCTGTTCAGCACTATAATTTTTACAGACAGTTTGCTGATAACCCTGGGCAAACAAACCAACCCCTCCCATTGGCACAAGGCTGTGTGATCCACATCTGGAGGCAGGCAACCAGCAAAAGGAGGCAGGCAAGCTGTGACCAAGCTAGCCCAGGGAACAGCAGACAAGGAGATAAGGTAGAAGCCATCGCATGGGTTGGGAGAACGGGTCGCTGGATCCACTACAGCTTCCCAAAGGCTGAAGCCCAAGCCTCTGCCCTGTCCTTCACTGCGCTACTGTGGGCACACGGTAGGTTACAGTCAGTCACTTGGGGAGAGGCAGCTGTATTTTCATACGGTAACCTTTGCATTTTTAGGCAGTGGTGGTTATACTTCTATGCTCCGAAATATACCTTAAGTGTTCCCAATTTTAGCTGAGATTTTAAACAGTTTCTGGAGAATTGAGCTGTATCCATGTGATGCAAAAATCTGTTTTTCTTGAAGTAGGTGCTCAGCTGAGCTCCCCCACTAAGCTGTGTGGCACCAGCAGAGGAGGCAGCAGCACTAGAAGACTTAAAAAGTTTTCTTTCAAGCATGACCTGTACATTCTGCTACTTCAAAAGTGATCTGTAAAAATACGATGGAATTGTTTATCTCTTCATGGCACTAAAAGTTGTGTTGTCTGGGGTTTTTGGGGAGGTGGGTGAGTAGTTAGTTAACTTACAATTCACCACTGCAAATTAATTAAGATTTATTCTGAATTTCCAGCTAGACAACTAAGAATGTCTTAGATTTTAAGGGGAAATAATATTCCCACAAATGGTGTTATTTGGGATCCTTCCAGTATCACGACAGCTATTTAACTGTCTTTGAGAACTGTATTAAAAAGTTCACCTTTTATTTCAATCCCTTTGCTTTCTCCATTGTATCAAATTTCATATTCCCAGATTTGCCTCTTAGTCTGTACCTCTGTTCCTCTGCACATGAACCACACTCCTAAATAGGTTCAAGAACCTGCTACTCACTTCCAGTTAAAACCACAGTTCAGCAAGAACCCACGGCTGGGCATCTGCCAGAGCACATGTAGCAGTTTGCAAATCAAGAAATTAGTGATTTGCTAAAGTATCTTGCTGAATCTAGATTTAAATCCTCCCCCTCCCTCCAGACCTACTTTTGTTGTGCCTCTAGGAAAGAGGAGAGCTCCTGTAGCAAAGCCCTGGCGATCTCTGTTATGGGTAACACCAGCGCAAGCTTTGCACTGCTGCTGTTTCACTTGGTCAGCCAAGACACGAGGACTCAGTTTCAGTTGTATGAGAGGATGAAATCATGATGCTAAGGAATTTCCTTAACTAGACCAACTTCATTCACGAAACTCAACTTGATTTCCAGCACAAGACTATTTTACATCCTTTCCACTGAGGTCAGGGAACTGTCTACTTACAGGTCCAGTATTAATACCAGAACTTGCAGGCAGTGAGCTGAAGCTTTCTGCTCTTCCCCTTGCAGCAGCACATATTTTCCACAAAAGAGCAATCTACAGAGCCCCCCATTTCGCGTCTGCCAGAGTACCTGGGTTGTGAAAAGCAACCCGAGCATATATAGGCGTGCAGTCTATTGCTGCACCAGGAAGGATCTGCTACTTCAGGAGGCGACCAGAAGTGCTCCAGCAGGTTCAGAAGAGGTCGCTACCTCTTCCAATAACTAATTGGAGCAGCTTTGAAAGCCATCCTGAGTCAAAATGAGTTGAGACAAAGTATCAGAAGACTTTTAAAACTGTCTAGCAGGGCTAATTAGGTTTCTTTTCTACTTCTACAACAGCAGGGATGCTTCCTTCTGGGTCTGGGCGCAACACCTTGTGCGGTCTTGTCATGATACATATCTGTATTACAGATAACAGCTCTAAAAAAAGAATTGAAGACTGTGTTTCCTTTAAGTTCGAACAACTTAACAGTGCAAGACCATCAGCAAATCCTCCAGGAAAACCTGAAAAACCTGGTATTTCTGATAATCACAGGACTGAAAGTATTGATTAAAAATGTTCTGGAAAAAGCTTGCAGAGTGTAATACATCCTAAAGGATGGCAGATGGGAATACAGTTCATCACTTTCAAAGGCTATTTTCATAGCCTTGACAGATATATTCAGACACAGAGAAAAAAATATGATGCTAGTTTACAGCAGGGGCTTTTCAAACTATTTACACATAAAGACTCCCTACTCCACAATAAGTGTAAGATGTAGTCTCTAGTCAAAACAAGATTTTATTTATGAGATTTGCCCAGCAAAGCTAAACCAATGACAACACTCAGCTATCTTGTCCTTTTGCTTTTTGTTTTTAATACCAGTATTAGTATTCAAGCAACACAAGTTAGTTTGCAATGTAACAATTATTTAAATAGGTTGTTGAAAAAAAAAAAGCGCTGAAAAATCACAAAGGCAAACCCTAAATTATGGACTTTTCAATAGCACAAGCTGAGAAAGGCAATTTCTCAGGAGAAAAGAAACCTGGGCTAGACAGCACGCAGCACTATAAATTTTCCTAAAGCTAGGAAATCCCCATGCAGCACTCTCAAAATCATCTTAGGACTGAACACGAAGGTTGGCTGAAATGCCTAAACTCACGTGGGTTCCATTACACACCACTTACTGTAACCTACTTTTTAGTATTCAGCAGCTCGGTATCAATAATGCATAGCATCAAAAGCAGCTCAACCCAAAGTACTGCTGCAAGAAAGTAAACACAGGTCTCAACCAGGGAAGGGCCAGCTGAAGTGCGGTGCCACTACCGTTTGGCTTGTACCCCTACGCAGCAGGACTGTCGCCAGAGCTTTCCCTACGTTCATTGGGAGCTGAGGACCTGCCTTCCCTGCAGAGGGAGAGCTGGTGGCCGCAGGAGCATAAAAGCAACACCAGTGCCTACTGGTGCAAGCTAAGCAACCCCTGCTAAGCCAGCCCTGGTTCCATCTCCCCTGGGACACCACCCAGCTGCCCTGCTGCCTAATCCTACACACACACCGGGCTGCACAGACAGGCAGAACCCAACCACACAGGACAATGACCAATACTCCCAGCTGGGCTTTTATTACCACCCTTCTACCTGACTCATGACTAAGTGCTTAATGAACAAGCCTGCATCACTTCCCCCCTGCCCTGAGAGACTGTTCGCTCTTCATTGGATAAATAATTTACCATGAAAGAAATTAAGGTGGCCAGAAGGGAAGCACAAATTAGAATACAGGAGTTCATGAGACCAGGCTGCTAGGAGAGTGCGTTTCAGCTTTCACATGTAGTCCCTGCCCAGCTGCTAAAGCAGCTTTATCACCAATCCTATTTAGGGCAAGAAACAAACAGAGTACGGAGACTCCAAAGCACAATTCTTTGGCCGGAATTATTTTGACCTGCTATTTTCACTTCCTCCTCTGCCTCTCTCTATTTGTGAGTTTGCATGTCATAACCCAGGCCAATTAGTGCGGGCATTTAGAAACCACACTGGAAACAACAGAATCGGAACCCCTTAAAATTTTTCACAACAAAATTTATTAGAAGAATAGTGGTTTTGAAAAGTCTAGCATCCAGTGAAAACTACCATACACAACATTACAGCTGGGAATGTGTTTCCAAAATGACATGGTCAAATAATACAATGGAGCCATTAAATCTTACACATGCACAACAAGAGAATTAGCGCTTTGACATACAATGCAAAAAATAAAATGGACCACATGAAATAAAAATTTAAAAGTACTTATCACATACATTAAGACACAGCTTATTTAGTCCAGTCAAGAAATCAGAACTGCATTAAAAAAATTAATGTAGTGCAATCAAACCAAAAACCTTAATTTGTGATCATAAGTGCTCTACTACATAAAACATTGATCATAGCAAGGAACAAAAAATTCAAATCACACAGTACAAAAAAAAATCTGTAAATAAATATAAACTACAGTACAAGAGAAATATTAAATTATACAATTCCGTCAAACTGTAAACAGTATATTTGAAATGAGGTCCATAAGAGTAAAGGGGGGGTTCCTGTTTTTTTTTTTTCCCATGACACTTGAACTTCTAGAGGTCAGAGAGAAATGCCATTTTCCATACTCTTCAAAGACTATGGGTTACATAAATAGAAAGAGAAGACTTTTTAGGTGTAAAGTGTCAAATAATAAAGCAGAGGTGTTGCTGACTTGTGACTGCCAACCAATCCCTGCGAAAGCAGAACAGTGAGTTTTACTTTAAAGTTTTGCCTCCTCATGAGCGCGGTGCGGAGGCCCCTCACTACAGCTGTGAAGTGCCAACACGTTCTGAATTAGTGCTTGGGATCCGAGGAGGCACCTGCTGAGGGCCTGCTCCGACCAGCTGGGTGGAAGCGATGACGCACACCCTTACTGACTCAGACCTCTGCTGATTATCTGACAGGTTTACACGCTCATCACACGAACACCAACTTTGGCAGAACAATTACTAATAAACTCAAAGCACTCCCGGCCCATTGGTTTCCATCACAGTGGCCAGTGCACAGAATTCTCTAAGGACATTGCATAACTAGAGTGTAGAGGTCAGACAGCCAAGGGCCCGTGCTTGAGGTTAGAAGTAGTTATGGTGAGAGAGAAGCAAGAGCCACGTTAAGAAGCTGCCTCTGCAGTTTGCAGAAGCAGTTGGGAATGTATTTCATTTTTAGCTGCGCTGGCTAGTAGTGGCATTTTAAAATATATAAGTTTAAGATAACATATATACTATATATGTATATAATATAATACATATTATATAATATACATAGGAATTTCTTACAATACATACCAGGAACCCCCACACGATCTGCTCAGTAGTAATAACTGAATATACAGAATGCCACTATAAGTGTCTGAGGCACTGTGTGCTGGAGAGTAAATATGCAGCTTTAAAATCCGTTTGGCTGAGTTATACCTGGATACCTGAACTGAGTTTTAAGTTGACATTCATCAAGGATGTGCTATCAGCACGTCAAAAGAAAAGCAAAACAAAATACAAGTCACTGCTAGGTTTAAGAAGAGAGTACAAGTACCTGAATTGAGTGAGGATAGTGTGTAAACTGTCCCTGAGGGTTTTTAAACAGTGTGTGTACAAGTTGGATTCCTAAGAACATTAGTTTAAACTTACATTGCGGACTGATAAAATACCAATGTCTGACAATTTAACAAGTGGAGGTTAGAAAGAGTTATGAGCAAACACTCAAAACATTTTATACATTTTAAAGCAGCAGTAAGCTGCTGTAAGCATACATCCCATCAGTACAAGCAACACATGGGACTCAGATAAAGGTTTCTATTTGCAAAAAGCCCATCATATATCGATAAGTAAAGAATATTCACCTGCTAAATTAGAATGCACCTAGTTACAGACTAGCAATTCAAGATTAATTTTTTTAATCAAATACTTTGCTATACTTTGCTATTACATACTAAAATTCCTTAAGCTCACTAATGCTGGTATTCTAATCTATTTCTTTTTAAATGTTCCCCCTTCATTTAAGAAATATACCATTCCACAACTTAAACATTAAGATCCATTTTCAGTCCTCAGATGTAAAAAGCATGTCAATGAGTTTCTATTAAAAATTTACATGGTAAAAAGGCTTGAATTTCAGCCAGAGATTCTAAATACTACTCATTCCCTGAAGGCATAAGGGAGAAAGAATCCCTACCATTTTTCTTGTGACATTGTTTTCAAACTGAACATTAAACAATGGTCCAAAATGATTTATCAGTTTGGGAAACTTCCCTTTCCCTACCCATCATCCCAGATTCTAAATGTTAAGCCCTGAAATGGCCTATTGAAACAATTAGTTAAAAATATCAGGCATGTCTATATACATCCCCTGCCTGAACTTCAGCGTATTTTGTTGTATCAGTTTTTAAGAGTATCCCAAGAGAACTTGTGATCTGACCCGAAAAGCCGTTAATGATCCTAGATTGTACGTTTAAAATATCTCAACCTGAAGACCAGATTTAGTTAAGAGACTGGCATTGTAACAGAAAAAGTGCTGCAGTTATTTATCCCTTTTCTGGTACTTTAGAATAGGTCAGACAAGTGCTTTTTATAGTGACAGTAAAGTTTACATGCTTTCACCCAGTCATAAAAAATGTAATCTGCAAAAATACTTGAGAAGTGTAGCACCAAGTGTAGCTGATAAACTGTATTCTTAGGTGTAGTAGTGTTTTCATTATTTCTGAGTAGGAAAAAGCATTAAGTGAGACTGTACTACGTGATGACTATAGGAATTGTTTTCTGACATGAACATTTCCTGCTCCAGTCAGAATGAGGTCTGTGTCCTAATCCCCGCCCCACCAGTTACAGTTATCAACTTCAATCTTTCCGAGTTACCCTACTAATTCGGTAGATGAAAGTACAGAGCAGTGGTGGGGACGTTATTCTTTAAGAAGGTGAATGAAATGCCCTGGACAGGCCAAAAAAAATAAAAAATCCTTCTTCCTAGTACATCACCCAGGAAAACTGGTTTTGCAACTGGGCTAAGATTTTTGTGAGAACTAAATAAAGTCCTCCTAATATGAAGGTTTTTGTGACAATACCTGAATACAAGCGTAATTTAACAGGACATGAAGTCCAAAACTGCTGCTTGTAATACTGGTAAAGAGACTTGGCCCCAGTCAAAGCAAGAACAGGAGAGAGGGAGAGAGATGGACACTGGGATGCTGTAACTACTCGGAGTTCTTTCTGGTATAGGCAGAGTGCATCTACAAGTCATTCTGAGTCCACAATATCTCTCTGGTCTGTGATCATCACAGTACATTGCGAATATACACTGGATAATTAGAAATCAGTAACTGTAGTGGTTATTATATTTGCCAGATCCAACAGAACCACATAACTAGCAGCACAGATTTTCAGATTTCTGAAGGTTCTGATTATGGAGTTTTCTCTGTAATCTGAAATCAAGTGAAAACCTTTCTAATACCAAAACTAGTCTCAAAATTTTTTTTAGGTACAGCTTTTCAAAGCAGTATTAGTCAATATTATCTACTGGTGCCAAGAAAAAGCAACACTGACCTAGACTGAAGTTACATTTAGTTTCTGAAACATTTACAGGGAAAGCTAGAAGTTTCTGATCCTCATGAAAGTGAGGGAGACAATTCTCCCCGTTCTACCTCTACCATCTGGCAGAGAATTTAAGACGTTTAAGTATTGCGACAAAGCTTTCAGTACAGGTTACTAAGTTTGCCTTCGTAACAGTTTGGACAGCAACAAATGTACGCATTCTTACACCAAAGAGTTAAAATCCTGTCTTCACTGAAGAGAGAGCTCTTTACATTACAGATGCAGCCACACTGTTTTTGAGAAGCAAGGGAAGGGCACAGTGTTCCCTTCGTTCCTTGGACATCGTGTTCTTCTGAAACTCAAGGACATCTTAAAGAGCATTATTTCAAAGTAAACTGGAAAGAAACACGTGACATTTCAATCCAGTTTTGCCTGTATGACAATTGTTGCAGATAATATAAAAAGCAATGCAATCAGAACTTTGTTCTGATCTAAACAAAGCTCACTCAACCCTAAAGCCCCTGAATCACTTTGCCAGTTCCTGTGAATTTCCAGGGGAAGGCAACATACTCTCAGGTTCTCATGAAAAAAATATTTAGACTCAAATGTCAGCCTGCCACAAGACAAAGCACAGACTACTCCTCATCTGCTCTCAACTGGTCTAAACACATGTGCAGTTGCCTCCCATGTTTCAGAATATCCTTGAGCACTGGAAAGCTCTACAAAAAAGGTGGTATAAGAGTTGCTTGAGAACACAGAAGCCTAATGTGTTCCCTTACAAGAGGCACTATCCTACCTGTACACCTGCATTTGCTAAAAATCATTTGTTTTCTAATTGCCATGAAAATTCAGAGTCCAACCTCAGGTCTAGCAATAGGGTTGGCAATACAAGCATCAAGTTACTGACTTCTGCAACAAGACGAAAGTAAAGGCATACCTGTATTGCTTCTGCAGCAACTTTTCCTGCATAACAGGGAAAAATGAGAAATTCTAAAGGAAACCGGGAATGACTGGAAAATAAAATATCCTTTGACAGAAATAAAAACGAGTCCAGAAATATGTCCCTACAATATCTAACTGGAAACATTTGACTCTATAACTGTACTCAAGCATTACGGCCACAATAATGCCTACAAGACCGTGGAATGAGGATCCAGCTGGCTGAAAGTGAGGTAATAATTTGTAATAGGTCAGAGATCTAAAAAAGCACTTTTACATCTTACAAGTCCAAATAAAAAGAAAGGACACATTTCATACATGTTGGGCTTTCTCACCAGAACTGTACGATAATTAACTCCACACCAGGACCCCTACCACACTAAGCCTTACTCATCCTCAATTATATGCTGCAGCAAAGATTTACCAAGCGACACCTAAACTTCAGTACAATATGAAACTTGATTCTTAAAACTTTATACACACAAAATATAAAATTACTTTTCTAGGATGGGGTAGGGGAGAGGGATTCTCCTTCATGATACTTGGACTGAAAAACTAGTTTGCAGAGACTGCCACAAATATTATTCACAGTTTCTTGCTGTCAGGCTTTTCCAGCTACATCAACGTAGTACACAACAATACTGTTAAGTCCAATAACTACATCGGATGGACGTTCTCAGGAATAAGAGAAAACTAGTGACAAAAAATACCCCGAAGGCCTCCTCCTAACAACATCTCGATTTTTACAGGGTTGCAGCCTGTCTACGTTACACGTTAATGTGATCTCAAAAGAGCAGCAGGAGAGAGAGTTTAAACCTTCTCTCCTGTCCAAGTGATCCAAGTAACATAAGCATCCACTTACCAGAAATAACATGAGAAACAAGGCTTTTGTTACAAAGACAGCAGTGAACCACACCTTCCCACACCAAAATATGGTCAACCAGGGATTTTGGCCATGCAAACTGCTGGTCAGCAGAAAATTAAGCATGCTAATGGACAAACATTAATTCCAATCATATATTTAAAATGATCCCAAATACTACTAGTTAGCTACACTGAAAGCGCCTGTAAAAAATATGTAGTGAGAAATGAAATTAGTGATTACTGATCACTGCAGCACTTTGAGTGATACTAGTCTTACGTGATGAACCACCTCAGAGAAAATACATTAGATGGGACTTAGAAACAAAAAGTTAACATTAAAAGGTGCACCTGAATATTACAGACTAAATTTACAAAACCTACAATAAGGTAAAATATATATCTTTTGAATATTGAGCAGCTTTTTTTTAAATTTGTTTTTATTTTTTGAGAGGTTCATGAAATTTTAAAAAGGGACCACTAACTAATCTCAACCATGCTTCACAAAACAATAATGGCTATTTTATATTGCAGTTACCAACGTAATGCAATTAGTGCTTAAAAAATAATCTACACTTTTTTCTTTTTTTTCCTTTTTAAGCAGAGACCTTTGGAGGAAATACGGTTGTTCAAAAGCTTCTCGAAAAAGAAAGATTACCTGAATAGTAAGTTATCACAGATGAAGTGTTGTGTTTAAAAGCTTTGCAGACGTGAGTATTACAATCTTCAGGTCTCAGGATATTTAAGCTGAGAAAGTTACGCGTTTGGTTTGTTGTTTGCTTTTTTTTTTAAAATTCACTTTCTAACCAAAGCAAATAAAAAGTACTCAACTTCTCACTATCTATTTACAATTCTTAGCCTACAGCCTGAAATGACAAGACAAATTCTCTTTTAAAACTGCAGCATTAAAGGGTAGGCACACCATTCTTCTGCTGCACGATTGTCACCCACTTAAACATACACATACAAAATATTTAGATTAGTAAAATGAGCACTCCACGTACACTACAGTGACAAGTTTTATAAAACACAACTCATGTTGCTTAAATAAAGACAACTGCAAAAGGTTAAACCTCTCTGAACAGTAAAACTGTTGTTACTGTTGGGTTTTTTTAAAAACTTGCAGCAAACTTTCTACCATAACTTCCAACAGCAGATGAAACCATACGTTCAACTGCGCCTTTATTGCAATCACCAGCTAAACTGCATTCCAGAGTTCATATACTGCTACTGAGCTTAAACTGCTTATATGCCAACATGACAACTAGAGAGCTACGAGGAACCAGGATTTTGAGTACTAAAATATATTAAGTAAACAAAAACAAAGTATACTCAGGGCAAAATGCCCAGTCCGTTTCAAGAATGAGCAGTGCATATTTAAAACGACAGCAATGGTGTGCCTAACCTTTGAAAATATGAAGTTGCTGGGGAGGGGGAGAGGCTAATAGGATCCAGAAGTCATTCAGCATCCCTAGGGCTATCTAGGCCACCCTCCCACGCACCTTGAGAAACCACTTTCAAACACTGACATCACTTAATGCTCTCACACAAAAACTCCAATGCTTCTTTTGGTTGTGCAAATGGGGAAAAAAAAATTGGTTATTCTATCTACCTTTTGCACAGATTAAGACCAAATTGTTTCTACCTGAAGAACCAGCAATTCTGATTTGGTCATACTGTGGTAAGTCCAGTAAGCTCCACCTTGTTACTGACCACTCCCGCAGAAAGTATCAAAGATAAAAGTTCTGTACAAAACTTATCCTGGATCTCCATATAATGATAATGATATCATCATATTGAAAAAAGTGGATTTGTGGTTTACGGAGTGCTTTTACGGTGTTTAAATGCTTATTCTAGCATGTGCTAAACCACTATCAAAATAGAGCAAATAAAAACAACAAAAAAGCAGGACTTAGATTAACTCCTGCTACTGGCAACTGTAATATTTAAAAAGGAAACACCCATACATTGAGTGTTCGACCCTGACAGTATTACAGATAGATATGATGCAGAGCCTGACTCAGATCAGGCTACCAGTGTTTACTTCTTCCCTGAACATTAACAAGCTCCTTCACTAAAGTGGATATTTGGGCAGACTACTGAGGTTGTAACGTTTGAGATCATTGTTTTGTGGGCTTTTTTTTTCTGTTTTTCTTTTTTTTCCTTTTTTGCAATATCACAGTAGTTTGTTACACAAATCCCCCTTCCCCAGATTAGAGTCATTTGAACTAGTTGTTGGAACCACACAGTTTAGTAAACTCAGAATCAAGTTTGTAAAAAGCATAAAGGTCACAAAGAACCATAGTTCTGTTACGATGAGGCATACCCTAATACATCATTTAGTGTACCCTGACTGCTCCTGACTGTGAGAAGCTTGTCTTCCGTGAGATAAGGCTACATCCTCAAGCAGGTGAGTCTAAATATCACCCTTCAAATATATCAAACAAAATTACAGCGAAGGTAGTGTTACAAATAATTAACTGCCATATTCTGAAGGTAGTGTATGTAGGTTTTCCCTCCCCTCCCCTCTGAGTGAGCACTAAGCAGACAGTGAATGGTATGTTTAATTTAGAAAGAAAACAGTGGAGAGCCTAATTAGACCCAATTGATTATCTATCTAATAAACAAATCTGAGTTCAAGAGAGGTACCATTCCTAAATAACTTGATGTAGTTTAGAACTTTCAATCAACTGGATCAAAGAAAAGGAAAAAAGATTTCTGAAACATTTTGAAGAATGACAGTCTGATTCTCATTCAAAAAAAGCCCGATTTTGAGAGAGCATCAGTTTAACAAAGTGGACTTATTTCTATAAAGGCAGAAATGAAAAAATCCAACGCCAGGAGTTCAGGCAGGCTCTACAGGCAAGGTGTCCACTTCACAGATCGGCATTCTTTGTGAGGTAACTCAACTCTCTTTTACAGAGAAACACGCAAAAGGCAAAAGAAAAAAGAAAAAAGGGGGTAGTGGGCAGAAGAGGACGGAAACTGCACCACACCAGCCTAGAAAAATTTTCAGAGCATACCTGTGTCCACCCAAATCTATGCTAGACTGCAGTAAACAGGAGAATCAGGTGTGCTCAGTGGTGGCTGAATTATGCAGTAGTGCTCACCCAGTCTGCAAAGTAATTGGCACTCTACAACACCCCTACTCATCTTTCAATTCATTCGCACTTTGTGCTGCTTCTCCCTGGGGATCTAACTCAATCTTTACTGAAACATCCTGCCCCTCCGACCTCATTAATTTCATTTTTTTCTTTGGAGGGTTTTTCAAAGTGCCCAGCCTCTCTTTAACTTTGTACTCCAGTGTACTGTGGGGGATCCCATAAATACTCTGAGCTTTGGAAACACTCATTTTCCCGCTCATGACCACAGAGATTGCTTCCTCCAGTATCTCGCTGTTGTACTGTCTATATCTCCCTCTTTTCTTCCTAGGTTGCTTGGAGCCAGAATCTCCCTCTTGATCTGAGGTGGGATATGGCTGTCCAGAGGTAGACTGCTCAGCATCTGAGCCCCAGGAATCTGGTCCAGCATCCAGCAAACTTCTCCTGTTTTGTTTTGGAAGGATAGCCCTTAACTTTTTGCTAAGCGCGCTCTCCGTTTGTGAACCCATTACCAAAGAGCTATAGCTGTACTGGTCACCAGTGCGGGACTCCCATGAAAGGTCCATGCCTCGAACTTGTGGTATCTTTAAATCCACAGGAGACGAATGGCTCACGTCCTTTTTCCCATCCTGTTTAGTTTGAAGTGCCATTTTTTGAAAGGCAGAGTTTTCTGTAAGAAAAGGAAGGTCACTGATGTTGCTGAGTGCACCATTTCCCCTGAATTTCATGCGGCTGAAATTGAATTCGTAGTGTGGTTTTGCCCAAGAAGCCTCCCTGGATAATATTAAGTGCTGTCCATGATTCTGTAGTCCAGATGGCCCATGGCTAGCAGCTGTAGAAAACTGGTTTCTGCTCAGCAGTTCTTCACTAATCTGGAGTGATCGAGCCAGTGGTACTTTAAGAGATGTGGAGTGGCCATAACCTTCCCTGGTTCCATCCTGCAAGCTTCTTGGAGGTACCCCATCACCACTCTGTAGTCCCTCCGGATGGTGCTGGCTGGGTCTCCCAGGTCGCCTAATTGGATGGAAGGAAACTGATGTGAGCAGGACTTGCACAGGTAGGGAGGGATGGGTGAGGGGGCCACTCCTTTATTAGAAGGCCTTGCTTGGGTAACATCACTTTTTGTGTTATTTACTTTTCTCTAAATTTAAAAAAAAATTTTTTTTTAAGGTCTCAGCATCAGTTTTAAAACTTGTTCGTAAAAAAGAGAAGCTTTTTGGGCAAAGAAATATGAAACCTGTTGGCTGGTCTCTGGTTGGGTTCACAAATTCTCGGAGTAGGAAAGACTTCGCGCAAGCGTCTGAAAATAGCACCTTAATTACAAAGTAGTGATCAGTCGCCATAGATCTACACACAACTGTGTTACTGGTGTGACGTTACCACTAAACAAGCACAGTAATAAAAGAGTAAGCCAAAGTGCAACATATTCAACAGCCAAATATGACTGTCGCCTGCAGTATCTACACATAGGAGAAAATCTTGTATGATATTCGTTTACATCATATTGAAGAACTGCTGCTCACTACAAAAAAAAAAACATTCTTAGCAGGCCCCAGAGGTATTTGCTGGACTTTAAGCATCAAATATAAAAGCACTGTATTACACTAGACTTACCAAACTGCTCTCTTAACAACTAATTGCATACATACATGCCCTGATTCTCATTTCATACATAGCGTGGATAGGAAAAAAGAAGACCCAAGTTCCAACTGTCATCCAGATCCAGGGTTAATCGCAGAAAAAGTCTTATGTATTTTTACCATTTTCCTGTCATCACAAGCGTTGTTTCTATGACACAAAGCACTGCTACTGCCAATAAACACGTGTCTTAATATTTTGCTTGCTTAGTCCCCTGTAGTAACTAAGTCACATTAGTTTCAAAATCCACCCCCAAGCCTGTCAATGTTCAGCACACAGATTAACGACGAGTAAGCGATTCTATTTTAATGCTCTGGGACACTACACTGGTGTAAAGCCCTCTAGCTAAGTCAGCATTATTTAAGGATAGGATATGTACTGTTGAAAAGCTACATTACTCTTGTTGACATCACACTGGGATTTAAAAAAAAAATCTTTGGAGGAAAGGCATGCACTGAGAGGACCTGGCATCTACGCAGTGCCCGGTACATACGCTGCTGGCTTCTCCCCAGGACGGAACAGGTCACAGCTGAAGTCGGTAACAAGAGTCAACAAAGTCCAGAGAAACAAATGAAAGTTGGCTATTCCAGACCCCCTTCTATGCATGTCTCTGCATTAGGATGCGCACTGGTGATTCTACGCCTAAATACAGGTCAAACTGGCAGCTGGCTAGGACAGAGGGTCACAGCTAATTTCATTGACTCTGAACAGCCTGCATTCACCCTTGTGTACCACACACCTGTACCAGTAACCACAGGTGCCAGTACGCCACATCCTCTCAGGACCCACAGAACTGATCAGAACAGCGCCAGCAGCTGGCCCTGCCATCCCTATGTGCTGGACTTCAGACCTCATTTCATACACAAACGAGGGAACAAACAACACAAAGCCTTCCGTGGCTTCTGCTGCCTTCTTAGGAAAATAAAGCTGGAAATAACCTGTTCAGAATTAAAGGAAAAGGACAGCTAGTGGGGAAAGTTTATGCTAAAGAACTGTGAAAAAGCATTAAGACTAACTTTTAAACAAGGATCGCAGTGTTTTATGAAATAGAAATATTAAATGGAAAAAAGTAATCTTGAAGGGAGAAATCTGAGACAGTACTATTTTTCCAAAAAGAAATGCAAAAGTTAAATCTATTGCTAGTGGTACATGGGACTGGTTGTGGGTTGTTAGTTTGAAATTTCAAGTTTTTCAAGGGCTATTGTAAAGCTAAATCCAGCAATTAAATAGCAATTTAAACCATATACTGCTTCTGTACTTCACTAAAAGAATTACTTCTTCACAGTAGTTTCAAGATAAAATTCTCCCATTGACATCCAGAACCCCTCTTATTCCCAAGTCAGCCTCTCCAGTACAATTAACTCGATCCTAGCTTAAAGGGTTTCTAAATGTATGCAGTGACCATTAGAGACATGAAACCTAAAAGACATTTTTTGAGATAACATTCTTTCCTCCCTTGAACTAATTAAGGCAAGAGTAGTGCACCACAGATTTTAAAATTTAAAAAAAAAGCCTGTTCAATGCTACTGTACAATCACAAATCCAAAATGTGTATTTAAAGTTCTCTCAACTACCAGACTCCTCCTTGCTTTTTCTTAAGTTGTGCTTTATGGTAAGATATATTAACAAAGAGCATGCAGTGGTTTAAATCTAATTTAGCTTGGACCATCACGCAAATCATTGCTGCCCCTAAAATAAACTTTGCTGTCAGCTAACCTTTCCCTAAACAAAATGAAATCTAAGTTAAATGTAACTGAACTTGCATCTCCCATGGACATTACTTATGACTAAACCCAAGAAGCAGGTAGCAGAAAGATCTTTGGCTAAGTACTAAATTGGCCAAAATAACAGCTATTAGAGTTCTTAACTGCAAGTTAATCCTGTCTCAGTTTGCAAGAACTCTTATTTGGCAGGTGGGGTGAAGGTATTTGTCAAAGGTACAAGTTGAAAAACACATTACTCCAAAAGGTTAACCCCAAAAGCAAGTTAAAATTAACAGGAGGTAAGCACACACTTCTAGCAAGAAAACAGTTTTAGAAGGTCATAGTAAGTTGCTTTCTCTTACCCATTTCCTGACGTACTGGAGCACCCTGGAGAATGACTCAGTGAGGTGCTGCCGGCACAAGGACTCTTCTTAGTGGATAAATCAAGCACACCGTCTGTAGAGACAAAAGAATGACTTCAGTGTTTGAAGAAGCAGCAGCAGCCACACTGTCCCTTGACAAAACCAAGTCTCTTTTGGTCTGAAGTCATATTTAGCACACAGCATTTTATATTTTATTTTATTTTTAAACAAAGTAAGGCTTGGATTTGTTTACAATTTGTCCTACAAGTGACTTCAACGTAGTCCTCCAGAAGTTACAACAAAACTTGGCAACATTAAAAGTGCATCTTTTACCAGAGTCAGAGAATAAAAGACAACCTACAAATGACAGTTCAGTATACAACAAAGCCCATTGCACAACTAACGCTCAGAGGTCCCAAAACAAGACAATCTTCAAATTCCTGAGATATTCCACAAGCACACACTGAGGCTTTAAGCCAGTATTTAACTGGTTTTGATCCAAATCTCTGCAGCAAAGTTCACTGGGAATTTCATCCTGGAAACTCACTTTCCAATCAACACACACATGCAAAACACACACACGAGGCTCCTCCTCACCCAGCAGCTAGGTGCATCCTTTTATCCATGTCTCCAATGGGTCCCTACTGGCAAGGCTGCTGCTTTTGCCCTCCCCATTGTGCCATTTTACTCCCTCTCCTTCCACACACCAAACTGTTTTTCCTGCTAGACCATTTCTTCCATTCTCAGTAATTGCCCTTCCTCACGCTCACCCATGCTTCTCTGCAAGCCCTCGTGCAAATTCTGCATTTCTAGACAAGAGAAAAGGGAGCGCTTTTTGCTAGAAAAGCCTTGCTCCTGCTGCACCGAAACAACTTGAAATTCTGGTTATTTTAATAGGGACAACTTTGTCATGGAAGCAGCACAGCCACCTGAAATTCATGGAAACGTTTAAACAAGGAATTTATGAGGCAAAGATAAATGAAACCTGCTGGCAAGGTAAACTTAAGAGACATTTTGGAGCTCCTTTCTCATTCCATCTACTCAAGTAAATGCCACCCATCACAGAACAATGTAAGATGACTTTCAGATTGCTTGAAGTTCTCATTTGACATATGGAGAAAAACCACAATATATAGTGAAGTAGAATTAACTCATAGAAAGCTGTTCCACCCACTGTGCTTGGGAACACACCATGACCCAAACTTAAGCAAGCAGACAATTCAAACTTCCTCTTGAATAACACTTACGCATCCACAAGATACAGAGACTGGATCAAGCAGCACCTCCTTTTCAAGAGGCTACACTGAACAGCACAGACTGCTGCCAAAGACACCAGCATCCACGCTACTTCCATCAGAAGGGTCAATACGACCTAGAAGTCTCTGAGGGCAAGTAGGATCAGCCTCACACCCCACAGAGGGGTCCCCTCAGCCCGCTAGAACAGAAATATAACAAAAAGTACCACTAGCAGTCTTTCATGACAGCCTCTTAAATCTCTCATTAACGTTTGGCAAAACCTCTTTCCAATTACATTAAATGCAAATTGGAAAAAAAATTACATCAGCAAACAGATCACAGTAATGTGTATGTTCTAATTCTATAATGAGTGTAATGAACATTATAAATTATCTCACGGCTTTTTCATCACAGGGTAGCTAAAGAACAAGTCATGTTCCTGTTTGCTTCTTCATCACACAATCCTCTAATTAAAAAAAAGTAGCAAAACAGATTCTCTCTTTCTCTCCTTCAATAAAAAGCTTCACAATGAGAACAGTTTCACTTTTACAATTGTACATGCATATACGATATGCATATACGATAAAATTAGCTAGAAACAAAATGCCTATCACCTACATGTACCAGTCCTTGCTTAAAGAAAGACACCACATAACCTTTCACTGCACGCTCGAGTGTCGCAACAACTTTCAGTAAGTCCTTTAAGCGTCCAGACACTCAAGCTGCAGATCGCTGGACACATAAAATTAACCTTTTTACAACAGGCTTCATAAACCCAAGTTCAAAGAACAAAGGGACAGCTACAATCCTGTACTAACTACCAAAAGACGTTTTTTTTAAAGGCACCTTTTCTGCTCGAGGATGGAAAGCTTTGTGTTTGACAGAATGATTTCAGACACCAACACATTTCTAAAAAAGGATAAAGGGGTGAATTTTTGTCCTATCAGTAGGATACATTTAAGTTAACCTCTATTCAACAGTTTCAAGGGAAAAAAAATCACTTACTATAACCACTCAGAGAATTTGCTCATTAAAAAACAGTTTTGATGGAAAGCAAGGTTTTCAAATGAAAACAAGCTCTGCAACACTGTTACAAATTATTCAATCTGTGCTCTGTAGAACAAGTCTATTTTTAAGGCGGAAAAGAGATATTACTTCCAAAGGCACAAACCTGGAAGTTTCATGCAGTTCATGGGTAACACTTTCACAGTTTGCACAAACCAATTTTTCATGACCTTTTAAGACATACTACCTTTCACAATATGACCAGAAAGAACATAAATCAGTCCTTCAGTCAGACCAAATGCAAGACTTCAGAAAGGAGACAACAGTATGGTTTTCATGAATACATGAACTTGCCTTATCACTAAGCATCTCTTTTGGCAGACTGCTTCTTTCTCAGCTCCCAGCAGAATAGCACACTTGTCCCCAGAGTCCATCCCTTTTGCCCTTCTCCAGAAGAATCACTCGTGTCTGTGGGCCCACATTCTTTCAAGAAGTCTCTTCTCTCCCAGTCACACCAAGCTAGTCATTATTCTATTATCAACTCACCTACCACTTTCCCACATTTTACATAAAAGTGCAAACTTCTAATTGTCTGGTTTTGCAACAAGAATGCCATTAACAGATTGGTGCAAGATGCAAGACACTGGTAAGAGTCCTACCTTGTTCACTAGGTTCTGACTGAGACTTTCTGACAGTAAGGTCCAGAGGTGAGTCTTGGTCAGCCATGAGAAGTTTGCTGAGCACGGGGTTCTGAGCAGTTGCAGCCGTGGGAGAGGAGGCGACCAGAGATGCTTTCAGCAGGCTTTGGTTCTTTGTGCTATTGGGCTGGCTGGAGTCCTGAGTAGAGCTATTTTTTGAGGTATATTCAGCAGCAAACTGTCGGATCATTCGCTGCATGATCTCACGGGCCACTAGGGGAATATTGGGGTCAGAGACCCTAGGACTGTCTGTAAATATTAGAGATTTTTTTTAAGGAAAAGCTTTAAGTAAAACAGCTTTTATATTAAATAATTGTTTATTTAAAAAAATAAGGAAAAAAATGAAAGACAGATAAAATAATTTCTGCAGAAAATGAACTTTAGTCTTATAATACCTGAACAAGAACCATTGTTAGTTCTGGTATAAGCTCCTCAAAGTAACAGTCTTCTCAAAGAAATACACAATCACATCTTTTGTTCTCAACCACAGATACATTTGATCAGATCTTTAGGAAATGTAGAAGTAGAAAGGAGAGCTAGACCTACGAAGGAAAGTACCAAGCAATGCAAGCTAATTTCCAGAAAATTGAACAGGTTATTTAGTGGAAGAATTGAGTAACTTACCTGCAGCTACAGAAGGGAAGAAAGAAGAATGAAGTTGCAGCAGTCCCCTACAAGTTTACTGAGAAATAAAGTCCTATAGTTCTGATTCTTCAAAATAATTCACATGAAAATCAAACATTCAAGTGTCTTCCATCCCATTATATCTATTCCTTTTGACATTTACATCATTATAATCAATGCAGCATCAGGGATTACCTACAGAACTTTCACACATTAAAAAAACCCCAATATGTGTCACATGAAAAGTAATTCTATTTCTAGAAGAGCTGCTAAGTCTATCAGTAAGAAACGTGAAATGGAACAGGTAGACATTCCAATTCATTTATATGAAATACTGTACAAATACAAAGGTATTTGGGAATGTGAGAAACCAAAAAATATGCTGGTAAAAATCACTTTTTAGACCAGTAGCAATTCATGACATGAAAGCAAATCTGTAACTACTAAATCACAGAAGCTATGTCCTGCCACTTCACCTCAAACACTGATTGTGTTCTCTGGTCAAATAAGGGTTTTTTTGTTTCATTTTTGTTTTAAAAAAAACCCACAACCAAAAAATCCCAAATAAAATAAGACTCCACAACCATACAGCAACTCCAGAAATGGCTCAAAAGGTTTGATTTTCTATTTCTGAAGAAACATTCAGAGAAAATTGTGTAGTAGAAGACCAAGCAAACCTTTAAAAGCAGCTCTCAAAAGGGTACAATAAAAAAGTGTTCCTCTTTAAAAAAGATTTCCCAGGTTGAAAGGCAATCTATTGAGACTGAACTATTAGAAGCATTAGCAAAATCTTCTGCGGGACATTTCAGCTTTCAATTTGCCTTCTGCCACCATTTTTGACAAAAGCACATCAATGCAACAAGTCAGCTTTACTGTTATCTGCAAAGGGTGACTGACACGAAGGTTTGAGCATGGAGTTGCCCACAAACCAGAGCAGCTGTAAGCAGCTAGTGTGACTCTTGTTAAAAACAACACTGAGCTTTAAATACATATCAAGCCCAAATTCCTTCCTGTTAAGCACAATTTCTAAATCAGAATATTACTGTCTTATACAGTCACCATGTTTACTCTTATAGGGGTACAATAGCTGTAGACTTACAAGATGTATTTGTAAATACATAATCATTTTCTTGTAAAAACTACAGAATATTTTATTGTTGCTGAGGATGAGACAGCAAGTTTGAAGAAGCCAACAAGAGATGAGCCAAACTTTGATTTAGCTACATTTATAATCTCACTTTCCTCCCAAATGGTCCACAAGGACACAAGCCTGGAGACCTTGGAGGCTTTTTTGCACTACGATGACATCTCTTCCATTGTCCAACTTCTATAACCTGCTGAAGGACACCTGAAATGCTCTAGGAAAGCCCAGAAGGGCACAAACTGATGGCATGATCTCACCAATACCAACTATTTGACATATACTTGTAGTATACACAAGCGGGGCTGGCAGGAATGCAGAGCTCTATGGCACCTATATTTTCTGAAGAATCACACCTTTACTGTGCACCCATGTTCTTATGTACAATTCAGTTTACAGCTGAATATGTTTACAAATTCAGGGAAAAACCACTACATATGCCTACAATCATGCATCTTTGGCATCTGCAGCTTCGAAGAATCAGGACTGAGTGAATACCGAGAGATTTCTTGGGCTGCTCAAGATAAACTCACCAATTAGGACACAAAACCCAATTTTCAAGCAGAAGGGTAGACATCTAGCACCTTAAAGGCTTCTTGATTAACATAAAGCCTTGAATGCTAAGTATTAAAACCTGCTCAAAAGCAAGTTGGAAATATTTGCAGCATCACTTGAAATCAACCAGATGTTTATTCTGGCTCTACATCTAGGTTTTTTTAAAAAAATATTAACTAAAATTAACTAAAACATAGACATTCTCAGAGAAGAAAAATACAGCAAATATTTATTAGCTATAAATAGCCTAATAGTACCTCCCAGCTTTAAAAACTTAACAGTTTTTGTGTATTTTATCTATACTGAAATCTTACAAAGCCAGTATCAAACAAAAAAGGGTTTTTTTTAATCATTTCACTAAACTATCTAAAGAAGGTCCAACCTGCTACAAGGTAAAGGAATAGACACCTAGGTACTCCCACTCTGCTTGCACTGGAGAATATGAGTATCTGAAGGAGGCATTAGGAAGTCAAGAGTGCCATGGGCACAAAGCAGAGAGAAAGTATGTAACGTTAATAGACAGCAAACATGTTCAGGAAGTTTGCTGATCATACTAATTACCTATGTATGCTAAATATCCGAGTGCACACCCTTGACACGGAACAGGCTTCACAGAACACCTGCATTTTCTCTGATGTGCCTGGGCTACAAAACACCAGTCTCAAACACCATTGGCAGTAAGGACGGAAAGAAAACAAGAACTAATCACTGGCATGAAAGAGCACCAAAGTTCTGCCATTCTTTGTGTCCTCTTTGGTATGACAGTGCCTGGGGATCTTATGGTAGCAGCATCAGTTAGAATAGCCCTTCGAGCAATCTAAATACAGCCAGGCTTGATAACAATGCTTTAAGGATGCAGAACTGACCTCCTGCCAGGCTTTTTCTCCTCCTTTTATTACTCTTGCACCACGCACAGCTTTGCCAGAGGATAGAAAGTAAGAGTATATTAAAACAAAAATAGCAAAAATTCTTAGACATCTGAATTGATTTTATTACCTTCATTCTATGTGTTTGACCATGGACAGAGTTTTAACCCTCTTACTAGCACACTGCAGTATCTGCCAATATTTTTCCAACACTAGTATGCATTTCTAATAAGACAGGTCATACATAAAAATTTAAGCTCAATGTTAAAAGGGATGAAGTCTTTAGTAAAACATTTGGAAGTGATGGAATTGTATTTTTTCTCTTATCATAAAAGTAATACAGAAAAGAGGTATTTTTTTTTCTAGATTTTTGTTTTCTTAAAGACCTTCTGGACGTAAAGACAGATAGGATAAATTTAAGCAAAAGGAAACACGAACCTTAAAAGAAAAAAAAGCCACAAACTTGAAAAGGAAGACTTGGAATAAAAGTATTATCTGAACTATCAGTAGTAATGCAGTAACTATCCTTCCTGCCATCCTACATGCTTCGATACTTTATGCAATACACCACAATGTATAGTTAGTATCTATTCATTTGACTCATAAAAGAAAGGCTAAGATACTGTTATCTACTTAAAACACCTTTAAGTATTTTGGTCACCGGGAGGAAGGGCTGAAGGCTGGTTACAGCAATTTCTAATTTGTTAAACTGAAGCCTTGCATTGTCCCCCAGCAGACAGGTTGGAATTACTGATTTGGCAGATTTTTCACACACATGGGTTAGACTGATAAGTACAATGTACTTTCATTCAGGTTGCATTTGGAATCAGCCTCTGGATTCGCATTTCTCAGACTGGCAGAAAACAGTGAAATGAGTTTTGTGCCTTTCTTACAGCATAGTTTAGCTAACTTAACTCTCCAGAAGAGACTTAGCATTGAGCTACTATTATTGTACTCAGCATATTCCATACTTCTTATTTTCCTACTCTTTTGCTTGATCGTTAAATTCTCCATATATCCCCACTATTTCAACAATATCTTATACTGCGAATTGCTAGGGAGGTGGGTAATCACTACAGACCTTAGTGAAAAGACTGCTGATCTTTAAGGAAAGTTGCATTAGTGCACATCCTATTAAAATAATAACAAAAATGTACCCACCTACTACCACCATCATCACTTGCCCTCTCTTCCAAACAGCCCACTCACCTAAACTTTGGTTGGGTAAGAATGGAGTCATTCTTCCAAAAGCGTGAAACACCAGTGTTCTCAGAGAGATTTGTTTTAGGGTTAAAAATGTCAGACTTTCTTCCTTTGTCCCAAGCTCACACTGTTTTATGGCTACATTATTTGACAGTCAATTTTCACTCTGGATAAATGTATGTGTATATATATAGATACAAAGAAGACAACTGAAAAATACTAAATATACAAAGACAACTTGAACACCAGGTCTTTGATACCTGCATTGCATGCAAAAAAAACCAGCAAGAGATACCACTTCCCCACATTAAAACCAACCTTTTCTGTAAAAGACTGCATTGAGGAACTCTTCCGCTTGCCTTTCAAAACGAATGATTTTTGCTTGCTCTTGTCTAAGTAGAGCTTCTTGTCCAGCTTCCGAGGCTGGCTCATCCAGACTGACTAAGTGTTCCTGCAAAGATATTTAATATTTGTAAGATCTTCCTGATTCCAAAATGAAGGAAGTTCCTTAGGCATTAAATATTCTATTAAATTCAAAATTTGGTTAGGTACTCAGCACAGAATTGAATTTATTGAAAATTACAACTTGAGTTTTGACTGCTCCAGAACACTGCACTTTGCCTGTTTTCTTGATTTAAATGCGGCAGAAGCCTTTAAGATTTGATAGTTTTATGGGAAATAAGAGACATCTATAAAGAAGAAGGTTTAGATATGTTACAGCATCTGTCTGCAAATCTCGTATCTAGCACTTGTTCTTTGGCTGTTACTTTTAGTTCCAAGAAATAACTGTTAAAGGCAAAACAAAGTTCTCCTTACTCTACACAGCATTCATGCAAATTGAGCAATAAATGACCGAGTGTTAGCAGCAAACAGGTCCTTTTGTGAAAAGGTTCAGTAGTAGCTACTTTTACATGAAAAACTTGTTAGCTGCATACAACAGCCACAGTGAATTACAGTTCATTCTCTCTTACAACTGCTAGCAACTGAGTTCTCAAGAATACTTCCTTTTTTAATTAGGATCATTAAATTGCATGAGATGCCAGGATAAATTATTAATTTTAAATACAACTCAAGCAACTAGGAGACAATGGTTACAAAACCACAAATCACTTGGAATCCCCCCAGACACACCCCCTTTTCTCGTTTCTTTCAGTTTAACACCTTCCTCCTGCGTAGGAGAACAATCTGTTTCCCGGCCCACTCCCTCCACTTTCATTTTAAGGTATATTAAAATTACCTGTATTTACCTACTGCAGGAATGCATACACAACCACTCTGTGAGTTTAGGGAGTGTTTTGTTTTGTTAACCTTTACAAAGTACGAGTTACCACACTACCTAGGCTACCTCTAGTACCATATCCTCATGGTACCAAAAGGGAAGGAAAGAGCTAGCAATTCATTTATAATTCACAGTAAGTGATAAGAAGCAGTCATTCTTAAGTTTGTGCCATCTAAACTTCAAGAGGTTTAATGAAGCAGGGTTACATAACCAAGCCATAGTAAATTAACAAACACAGCAGTCACATGAGCTACGTGCAAAGGGTAATAATATGAAAGCTGTGGAATCTGGACCGAACAACAGAGGCTCTCACCTCAGATTTGTAAGTCAACAGCTTCCAAAAGTTCTCTACCAAAAGCAAAGGGAGATATTATCTCAGGCAGGGTATAAAGATAGAGCAGTACTTTATGCTAAATAAAAGATGAGGAGCATGCAATGACAGAGGTGACGGGTGAGTAAAACAACACATTTGCTTGTAAAGTTGAGTGTCTGCAATAGTAAAGATCTCACAAAGCATCTGATGCATTTTTCCATACCAGAGTGATTCCAGGTTTGGTTGCAAACCTGCAGGCTCTCAATGGAAAGATCAGGGCTTTTGAGATAGTCTCAAAGAACATGAATTCTAACTGACCTATAATAAAAACGTTCACCTCTGTGCCAGAACTCTGGTACTAGTAAGCAGTAGCAGTGCTTCCGTGGCTCACTGGCCTTTTATGAACACACTAAAAATACACTTACACTTTTCTGATACTTAAAATGTGACATATCTGCACAGGATTTCACAATAAAAATATTTGTGGAGAATAAGCCCAGTATTGTAAGAGTCATAGAACACCCTTGCATCCTCTTTTTGAAACTGTGTTTCTCTATCTCGCAAAGTTTAATACAAGATTCATCCCGGTTATTGACAGTCATTCTGAATTCAGCTCCATTATCTTTTAGGCATTATCAGGATAATTGTAAACTCAGCTTATCAGTTTGCATAAAAAGCAGACATCTGTGCAAATTACCTAATAACAGAAGTAATCTCGGCATACGGAAGCATTGCAACAATTGCCAGAATATCTAACCATTTACAGACAAACAGCTCTAAGTTTCACTTTAAAAGGAATCTCTGAAAACAGATGCTCAGAGATTTGACTGGATAAGATCCATGGGAGTTAATTAGCATCCTCTACCTAAAGTACCACAAGTAATTACAAAATACTTTCTTCTAATTCTAAGGACAAACAGAGAATTCAAAACTGAAGGAAATATTACCCTTTCAACCTGATCTGATACTCTGCCCTTTAACAGACCAGAGCTCGGGAAGAAGCCTAAAACATAAACAACTCTTTGACAACACAATGCATTTTGAACCTTTTCAGTATTTTTTGCAACTAAAACAATGCATAGCAAGTTCAAGCCTAGCGACTTGGTAGAAATCGCGTTCAGCAGCAGCATGCCTCATCATAAACAAATGTACTTAACATTACTCATAAACATAATGTACAAACAGTACAATTTAATCTACTTGAGCTAACTAAGCAGTACATTTTCTACATGAAGAAGGAACAAAGAAAATAGGATCAGTCAGGAAAAAAATTGTAAGTGGTTTATACTGGTTGAATGGCGGAATAAAGGATCATTTGATCTGTATTCATGAGAAGAGGAGGATAGCCAGGAATGGTAGCACACAGTTCTTACCCCTCAAACTACGCAGCATGCATTTCTTTACATGTACGTTTTTTATGAATCTCCTTGCTAAGGTATCAAAATGTAATGAAATACAGATATATAAGAGAGCAGATTCAAACTTGAGCATAACAAAAATCTTCACCTGTTTTCTGGTATCTACTGGAAAGATTTCTATTTATTGCAATTTTAAAAATTATTTTCTTATCAATTGTCACAATTATTAAAGCAATCTTTGCAACTGGTTCACCCCTGGAAGGAAACTTCCAGTTTCTGAACCAGATATTTGATCATGATTGTTACTCAACGTCAGTTTCTGAAAGGGGGTGGTGGTGTTTAGTTTGGGGATGTGTGTTTTGTTGGTTGGTTTTTTGGGGCTTGCTTGTTTGTTTGTTGGGGTTTAACATTTTCCACCATTTATTCCTTATTTAGATCCATTGTCTTCGTGTTCATCCTCTCACTCTAGAGTTTTGAACCACATCAAAGTTTTCAGTACCAACATGCAAATAATAGGAAGAAAAAAATTAATATTTAGATAGCATTGTCATTGGTTACAAATACCCTAGAAAAAGCACAACCAGTTGCTTTTACAGATTATCTACAACACAGGATTCATTCTCTTCTCTTTGTGCTTCTCTTCAGGTGGGAACCACGCTCCAGAGCATCTCCAGAATCCCATTAGTGAACATGCAGAACCACTCTATGGAACAACATAGCTCTAGGAAGAGACACTCAGAGTGGTTTGCATATACTTTTTAAGTGCTAAAGCTCTTTTTATATGTTAAGATACACAGCATAAATATATAATTAAGTCAAAGAGCCTTAGAAATACAGAGCTCAGGCTTTCAAAATGCAAGGTCAATGCATGACCTTGAGAGACCACCTAATTCTGACAACACAGTCTTGCTAGCACTGGTGCTGGATCCTCACTGAGACCCTTCTTATAGGAAATGTTGATACAGCAGTTCTAAATACTTAACTGCTGGCACAAAGAGAAAGATACAATGCATGCTGGTTTTGTATAGCTACAGCAACAGTACCTTCATGTTGAAGCCACAAGCTGCTCACAGAGGGAGCAGGAAGCATCCACAAGCTAGAAGAGAGCAAGATAATTCCTATCCAGCTTCGTGAAGAAAACAGAGGGAGGCTTCCTACAGACCACTTGCGGCTGAGCAGCCAACCCCTGGACCCTAGGGATAAAATCCAGCCTCCCACCTCACTTCAAGGCAAGATCAAAAACAGTGAGTAAGAAAGGAATGTTTCAGCATCCATAGGTTTTCTTCTCAGACACTTCATTTCTCTTGATACTGTAGAGTCTTAACTCTTAGCCAGCGCAAAGGAGAATTTTCTGCAGACAAGCCTTAAGGGCACCAGCACTTCTTTCCTACCTTCAGCACCAAGTCATTCTTGTTGCTTTTATTTCAATGCTATTCAGTTTGTTTACATCTCATAAAATTCTACAGAACAGCAGCTGAGGCTTCACCAGCATTTAGGCTTTTCTCTTCAGTATTGAGACAAATATCTCTCGTGGTATAGCCCCCAAAGCAGTTCACTGCTTTTACACTGCTATCGCTCTTCAAATATTTGTAACTTGTGACTCAACAAAACAAGCCTGTCTGTCTCATTTCTCAAATTTATTGAGGTAATTTTCAATTCTGAACATGTCCTTTAAAATATCTGCAACTGCTCCCAGCTTGACATCAACTAAAAATTCAGATGGTTTGATTAGTTTTACGACAGCCCTCACTAAACAAGCACACATTCTTTTACAGTAATGAACAACACTGCTTCCTTATTAAGATGACTAAAGTCAGATTTGTCAAATCAAAAGAAGTTTAACTTGACTGATCCATAGCCATTGAAAATCATTTATTTTCTATTGTAGCGGGAGAGAAAAAAGTGGAAATACAATATGTTTGCACTGACATTTATGCACAGGGAAAAGTGTAACCCTGCATTACTACTAAACACAGCCAGAGATTATCACAAACGGCCTCTTCAGGTTTTAGTCTCCATAGCAAATTGTTTTAAAGCCACCCAATACAAAATTGACAGGTTAAATGCTTGAGTTTTTTTAAAGTGATGAAATCCATTAAAAATGTTTTAGAGCATCTTCCAGTACACTGAGAATCTCTGTACATAGTTTAAGCTCATCCTAAAGCCATCAAAAATCCTAAGAGTTCCACAAATTCAACTCATTTTCAGATATTTCCTTTGCTATCTTCAGTTACTCTACGAGTTAACACTTTAAATGATATCCCTTGGAATTGTTTCAACACTTACCGCAGTTTACTTCTTATTATGTTCCTTCACAGTGAAAGGATAGCACATTCAGAGGCTGTTATTATGACTAATCACAATCAAGTAATGGCACAACCCTACCTTTTATATGTTTGCATAAAGCCATTACTTACACACTTTTAAAACTATTCAAATCACTTTGAATTTTAAAATCACTCCTTCACAGGCTGTACCCTACCACACTGCACAGCTGGAAGAATCGTTACAGATCCTTACACTGCAGCTCAGGTATTTTACCATACTTTGAAGATCAGACTCAACCTTCTGCTGCCAATGGTGTGAGTCTCCAGAATACCCTCCTAGAAGTCGTGTTCTCTCTTGCTGTTTTTGTATCTTAAATATACGTATAAAATCATTAATGTGCTTCAGAATATTATCCTTCTTGTTCTGCTCTCATCAAGTAATGAGATTAGTTGTGTCCTCCTTTTTCTTTTTTTACAATAGGTGTGAATTCCTTTATGTAGCTTTAGACAGTAGTGTTTGTTTTTCCAAACAAATATACTCAACTGAATCCTCTCTAAGGATTCTTTTTCCAACTTCCCCTCTTATTCCTAGTGCTTTCTTCTGGCATGACCTGTGTGCATCTTTTTTAAGAAACAGATCTTAAACTAGGCTTGAGCTCAACTGTGAGCACATGACAACAGAGACTACCTCATTTGATACAAACATTCCATGTAAAGCTACAGATTTCTTCTCTACAAAATCCCTGTCACACTATTTAACAAGCCACAATGAAAAATTAAGAACCATAATTAAAAAGAGAAAAGTAAAGTACACTCAAAGTTCAATTTATCTCAACTGATGGGTCTTCTCTGTACCACAACCTTTCAGAAGGAAAAGCTACATTAAAAACAAAACACACAAACAAAAAAAAACAAAGAAAACCAAGACAAACCAAGAAAAATACAACAAAAACCCCAACAGTTTTGCAAACTGTACCATCTTAAGTTATCCCTGCAAAGGACAAAGCCCACCAGGAACTGAGAATAATCACATTTGCAGATTATCCAAATGAGAATTCACTGGGTTTGGTCCCATAGAACCCAATCTCCTTCCTCTCACTATGAGCAGGCAGCTAGAGCTGCTAACTTTGTCTCTCATGCCCATCAATGTTCCCATGCACTTCTGTACACAGGCACCCACGCTATCAACCCAGCAGCAGCTCCTTAGCTATTCCATACTGAAACAATTGCCTATTCTGCATTATACGATCGAAAAAAAAAATTCAGTTTCCAAAAGTCTTACATTATTGCACATAATCCTTTGGATTTAGGAAAAAATACGTCTGGGAACATTTTAGCTCCCTGCTTTGTCTGTATTTTACTATCCTTTTCAAATGAAGTCACTTAAGTACACCTCTGTATCAAAAACTGCCTTGTATTTTGATTGCCAAAAAATTCATGCATTTGCTCAGTATGTGCAAGTAGAATTCCTGCTACAAATAAATTAATCTTTTCAGAAAACTTCAGCAGATGGTCCTCCATTCTTTGAAGTATGCATGTAATTGAATCTGATTGCTTGTAAAAGCAAGAACCAAAAACACTGAAATGGGAGGGAGAGCAAGAGTGGGTTTTTTTCCCCTAAACAGCTCTGCCGATAAAATAATCCTGTCCTCCAATTCTGATCCTGCAGCCCAGAACTCAGTTCCCCTTAAGCATAACTACTGCTCTCATAAGTCACTGGTAATTTTGAAGTTGCCAGGCCAGGTACCTATGCATTGCTTGAAGGTGAAAATTGAGTACACTGATCAATTATTCCACTAATCCAAAAGGGGGTATTGGCAGAGATGCAATCATTGGAAGACAAAGCCAGTCACAGCCACACACTGTGGCCATCTTGCCCCCAGCTACAACATCAATTACACAACTTTTAATTCTGTCACTCGGCAGTCTACAATCACAAACTTAAATCATCCCACTCTGCCCAGATCTTTTCCTAAAAAGGTGAGGATGCACAGGAACAACAAAAAAAAAGCAGAATAGAGGATAAGGCACAGAAAATACAACGCTACTCCTTTATGTACATGGACACACAAGTTTTAATAGTTACAGAAGACTAAGCTTGCAACTCCTTAAAAAGAAGAGGTAAAGATGTAAGTACAGATGGTGAATGGAAGAGATTTCCAATGACCAAGGGCCATTTCCAATTTAGTTCAGTCCATCAGCTGAGGACTGGCCATTATTTGGCTAAAAACCAAACGAAGTTACAAACTTTTTGGTAACAATTAAGCCTGATGTTCTAATTCAAATTATGTCATTGTTAAATCCATACTATTCTAAGGGGCCCATAAGAGCATCATATTTAACTCTGTATTGCAAGCTAATGACATCAGCAATGGCCAGCAGGGCAGCCATTTGCTGCATCCACAGAGGAAAGGAAGAACTCGCACCCTGCCATCTCTCTCAGGTGACATACAAGAAATCTCCAGGTCTAAAACGAGCCATGTTCTTCCCTTAAAAAAACAAACAAAAAACCCAACCAAAACCCCAAACAACCCATCCCACACTGCCAAACAAAAAAAAACCCACCCCAAAACCAAATAAAATAGCCCCCAACAAACCAGACAAAACCAACTAAATAAAACCCACAAACAAACAAAACGAAACCAACAATGAAAAACCCACAAACCAAATGATCCAAAACCAACAAAACTGATACAGACGCTGAGAGGGGGCAGTAATGGGAAAAAAAAAAGAAAGTAAAAAATCATACACACTACAAAGCAGCCCCTTGCAAATCATGAGGAGAATCACCAGGATTAACAGAGAAGTCACAAGTCTGATTAGAACGGACTTGTTGGTGCACTCTTCTTCCCCACTGCCCCCCCAGTCATCGCTAGCCATGCAACAGACGAGCATGTGTACAAAGCTCTCTTTTCTGTTCCTGTTTATCAATTAGCTGTGAAAAAAAATATTTAAATAGGTATTTTTGGCTACCGAAATGTAAAGTCACAGAAATTGCTTGGGTTTTATTTATCAAAATTACTCTACCCAAGCCCATTATTGGCTGACTGACACTACCACAGCCTTTCTTAACTCACACTGCTCTTCAGCCTGCTACAAGCTCCATCTCCTTCTCCTAGCACCTTTCTCAGCAATGCTGCACGCCCCTGCTGCATTCTGCATCAATCTGTACACAATACTAAAATCTCCTTAGACTCCTAACGCCAAAACATGATGGAGCACACCAGATGTGGCCACTTCTGCATCTTTTCTTTCACCCGTTTAAAAGCCACCACACAGTACAATGGAAAACCACGTGAGGAACCTTAACAAAAATGGTAACTACCACCAGACAAAGGGAATGTGTCGCTGGTTCTTCAGCGATACTCATAATCATGGGCCACATTTCACTATATGAAACATGAATCAAAAGTCTAGCAAAGCATGTGAAAATATAAATAGCGGTATCTCAACTTCTGATTAAATGTTGTGTGGAAACTTGAAAAGGACAAGATGATCATGCGCAATCAGCACACTATACAGTGGACGTTCATGTTCTTAGTTTTTGCCTTCGCCTAGCAATCACCGATTTTCAGAAGCTTTGTTCTAGTTATAATGGATCTGCAAGGACAACTGAGATGTAAACAATCTTTTTGAAGATCTACACATACACTGTTAGATCCTCCCAGACTATGACCAAGTCTGACCACACCACAAAATTGGTGGGGCTTTGAGCAACCTGGTCCAATGGAAGGTATCCTTGCCCATGGGAGGGGGGAGTGTAACTGGATGATCTTTAAGGTCCCTTCCAACCCAACCCATTCTACGATTCTATAGAAATTAACTTCTCAATCAATTCAATGGCTTAACTAGAACTGTGCTAAACACTAAATACATAATGTACGAACAGCTTATCTGCTGTCAATCTCAATGAAAATGTTATGCCTTATGTTTGTTTAAACGCAACCATTTCTAACCCTCCTTCCCATGCCTTAACAAAAACTATAATACAAAACCAAGCACAAACTGGCAACGTGGCAAGCATCGGTGTCAACAAGGTACTTCCTTTATGAACAAGCCATGCAGCCACACACATTAGGTGCTGCAGAGGAAAGGGTGTTTCATTCCTAAATTGATAGAGGTCCACTCTGTGTGTTATTTTACATTGTGCAGGAAGAAGTAGTTGTTACGAGCTTCAGCAAACAAAGTTTTGCCAAGACAAATGAGCCCTCCCTCCTATGCTATAGAACAATCAGTATTTCAACACGTGGGCTGAACAACAATCACACATAGCAGGATAGCCTTTGTTTCACATAGAGCTTTAATCTCATTAAGAAAACAAACTGCAAGTTGATTATGTTGGCAAAACCGACATGTCCACATTTAGGCTCCAACTTGGTTATAATCAGGCACAGCACAAAATATACCATACGTATGAGCCCTTTAATAAAAGCATATGGTCCACAGAGAAAGAGATTCCAAGGTAGAGAACAAGACTCCCAGTTGTTAGACGAGATTTCCTCACTGACGACAAGCCCAGTGTCTGACTGTAATAAACATGCACAAGCCACAGTTCGACTCCCTCAGGGAGAGTTTCATAATCTCAACAAGATCCCTCACGAAGAACTCAAAAACCCCCAAACAAACAAAAAACACCAAACAAAGAGCCACTACACAGAAAAAATATATCTGTATTACATACTACAAAGAAAAAGTTGCAGAGAAGAGGGGACTCTGTTCATTAACTTGCATTATTTTAATTCAGAAAGCCTTTTTCTAAAGGAGGGGAAAAGGGGTAGGAGGTTGCAGATTTTCTATGTTCAGTTAACTAGGAGCAGCAAACTCCCTCCCTTTGTCCCTCCCCTACAACTACCAGCTTCACACATCTGCATCGTTACCTTCACTTTTTCTCTTCTCAGGCAGCAGAAAAGACAATTTTCATCAAAAGACCAATCAGAAACACCTTCAGGCTCACAGTCTGTAAATCAGAGGAATAGTAAATTACTTCATATCCATAAACCATGACACAACTGGAGCCAAAAGAGAAATGCTGAATTAAATACCTGTTTCACAACATTCTTGCCTGCATTCTGAGGATGTAGGCTTCATTTCGGCCATTTTTCTAAATCCCCAGATTACCAAACTGTATACATTTTATCTATGCACAACAAATCTGTTTTTCTGAGCACTGCCAAATACACTCCCAGCTACATAAAGATGAACACACACTCATTAGTAATTTTAGCCAATATGAAACTAACTGTGAGCACTGCCTGGGGGAGGGGGAAAAAAAGCACGAATCACCACGGTAACACACATTTTCTAGAGGCAGAGCTGGGGCTGCTTCTGTCATTAGAAATGCAGAACAAGATACAAACATAGAGATTGAATACCTTTAAACAAACTGAGATCTTTTAATAATCCAGGTCCAAACAGGCCTTCTAGAATACTTTCAAACCCTAAAAGCAAACAAAAGAATTGTTAGCTTTCTAGATTAAGTACGTCACTACAAGAATATTCACAATAGCAGTTCTATATTTATCTCTTCCAAGAACAGAGCTCAATGTGTTTTCTCTAAGTATTACAAGATGTATGGGTCAATTGTGATGACTGAACTACTGACAAATCATAACACAAACTAGAGTCCGCTGACTCCTGCACTCTTGTAAATAGCTGGGTTAAAAACAAAGAACATTACAACATGGAAATAAACCATTTAAAGAAAATAGGGAGCTGTAGGGTCTACAACGTGACCAGGTAATTTCTATACAAAAAAAATCCTCTTGCTTAAACCTCTGCACTGAAACAAGATATGTTTTCCCAATTAAAAAAATACATTCTTCCTCCTGAGTGGCATTCAGTCACTTATCTGAATCTCAGCAAATGTTAGAATTAATGTTTCCTGAAGAGTTACACGTTTGAGGAGAGAAAATTCAAAGGAAAAAAGATTCACCAGTGCCATGACACTGAGGATCTAAATTCCGATTACAGACCCACCTCTAAGATTCAAAGTCCGATTTACTTTAATGCCAAGGTTTACACCTCATTTAAAATAAATCTAACCAATTTTAGTTTATTCCAAAAGAGGAAACACCTTTACCAAAATTACTGCCATTATTCGGAAATGTTAAATCAATATTACACTAAACCCCTGCTGGCAGGAAAATCTACAGAGCTATTAACTACTCAATACTGTGAGAAGACAGGTTAGCAGATTGAATATGAAAAGTACAAAGACCACTTTAAGGGAGACAAATTCCACCTGCTTATAGAAATGTATTCCTAATATGACCATTAAACTCAAGACTACAACTTACTGTATATTCCACCACCACCCCACCCCCCCGTCAATAGTTTTGCTTTGCAGGTTTAATAGTGGTTCGCATAAAGCTAGGGGCAGCTCCTCCTACTTGCCTGAATCTTCAAGATGGAGAAGAAGAAATGAAAAAAAGAAAAATATGGTTTTAAATTTACAGAAACTGACACGGGTGAATTGGGGACAGATAAACTACCTGAAAGAACCCTTAAAATATAAATGATCGCATGCTCTGAAGAAAATATGTTACTACACTGCAAAAGAGCAATGATTCTAAAATAACTCTGACTATATACCAATCTAATATCAAAGTCATTTTCGACAGCAGCCTTCAAACTGAGAGGACAAGTAGCATTACATCCCTCTTGGTGCCAGCAAGAGGGCCAGTGCACTAACATCTCTCAATATCAGATGCAGGACCTATACAAAATTTGCAGCCTGCAACACCACTTCGATGGCCAGAGCACACCAACATCCTTGATCTAATATCTATCAGAGGCCAAAAATCTAAACTCAGAAAGCACCAAGTGGAGAACAAAAAAAAAAAGGAAAAGTGAAAGCAATGGTGAAATAACAGTCAAGTAAAGAAAAATGGGGGAAAGATCAGAAAACAAGGTAGAAAAAATAAATTGGAAAAATATCCCATTGAACAGCACCTTGCCAGGCAGAGAAGGCAGCAATGCCTCCAAAAAAAAAAAGCCAATTCAGGCTTCAGGAAGTGTCAGGAACAGTAGGAAAGGGCCAACCAACCTGACCTAGAAGAAAAATAGGAGAATCAGGGTATTGACCCATAGGTTTATAACACTGACTCTTCCATGGGTAGTAACCCCTCATAATTTGTATCTGAAATGAAACTGAAGGAAAACAGCTAAACAATCTCATTGTTTACCCTTTTGCTTACAAAATTGAATTTTATATACATATAAACAAAACTCAGAAGAGCTCAGAAATTTTACTCAACTCACCACTCTTAAAATAGTAACTGCCAGTGACTCATGCCCCATGGTTTGCCATGCATGAAATTCCACATTGAAGTCTGTGCCAAGTTTTACAGCTTGAATATTGTACAATCACAGTTCGCTAGCCCACTGTTCTCAGTGATGCTAATGCCACTCGGTTTTTATTAATATTAAATATTGGATTTAGCAGTTGCATAGCAACAGCAGAACATCTTATGTGCAATGCTTGACATTAAAAAAGGCAAATAAGGGAAGTATGAATGTATTCAAAAATTATACTAAAGACTGGAAAAACTGCCATGAAGCTGAGCCCTGCTCCCCTCCAAACGCACAGTGCAACGCAGTAAAGACAGTGTAAGCCCTGCGATACAGTGTTCAGTCATCCAGGACTCCAAAACAGCAACTGTTTACAGTTAAACATGCATAATACATTGAAAACAAAATCTTGAAAAAGAAGCTGCCTACTTTTTATAGTATTTTTTCTCTCCATTGTCACTGCTCTTAGAAGCTTGAAAAGAACATTTCTTTTCCCACCGATTGTCCTTTTCCATTTGGCAGATGATATTTTCCCTGCATTTCAAATGGAACAGAAATTAACATGGCTGCCTCTGCTAAATTCTGGCTTCTGTATTTTCATCATCTGCATTTCAGTGTCTGACAGTTTGCAGCAGCAGAAAAGCAAGGCCAGTGGAAAAGTTGCAGGAATAACAGAATCAGAGAAGAGGAAAAGGGATGAAGATTCCAGTATTGTAAAGCTTTCTCTTAACTGCATTCCTCACAATTAAGCAGCCATATGTTTAACCCTTATGATGTTACTGGTGACCCATACAATGAAAGCGTCTTTTTGGTGTTAGCATAAGAGTTCAGGAAAAAAAGTTTAAGGTTTGTTTTTTGTTAAATTCAACAGTTAAAGTGTAAAACATCTATCTCAGAAGGCTCTCCAGCAAGTGAAGAATTAGCCAAAAAAAGAAACAAAACCAAAACCAAACCTCCCTGAAGGAACAAAGAGAACCCCTTAGTACTGATGCAAGGGTGAAATAACTTTTTAAATGCAGCGATTGTTACACACTTATTCTTATTTCACAATTGTTAGCTCTAAAAGTAAAGCAATATTTAAGAAACATTATTCTCTGAAATGTCTTCTGACAAAAATCAGAATATGGATGTGCCATTTTTGTCCTGAGAGTAACAGGCACAGAAATTAAAACAGAAATAAATAGTTGATAATGCAGTTTTCAGCATGGTCACATTTCACTGGTTTTCTCCCTGCACCCAAACAGCTTTATTTTCATCTTTTCTGGCACTTTCATCCTCCCTTATGTAACCAAATTATTTAAATCATAATTTTAAATTGTAATTATAGTTTGTTAATTAACAGTTTAAGACAATAGTTCAACACAACAGTTTAACTTCAAGCTCTGCAGAACAAAAAAAAAAAACAAACCAAAACCCAGTTAGATCCTGGTATCATGCTGTGCCTTAAAACTGAGAGCATTTATAATGATTAAGCAGCTACCAGAGAAGCTGATAGTCCAAGAGAGCGTCACTGGCTGATCTCTAGCAATGTGAATTAGTCAAAGACACGTTCTCCCCTTTAAAAAACAGGAATGCAAGATATTCCAAAGGAGACAGGGATGTATTTCTGGACTGCTATTAACAAAGAGCACAGCATTCCAAACAGTGCTTTCTTCCTTGCCTAGCACAGCTCAAACACACCCTTTGACGCTCATTATAACTCAGCCCTACACGCGTATCCAGTCAAAGCAGCAAAGCTTGTACCACTGACCAGAAGTCAAATAACTTCTCTTTACTATCCTCAATCAGTCTTTACTATCACGTAAGTTGTTTAAGAACTCCAACAAAATCAACACAGCAAGGGCCTTCAGGGAGGGGAAAAACCCAACATACATGGTTATCAACTCTGCAGTCCTGATCTGTATCAATTTAATCTCTGAATATCCATTTGTAAGCTTGATCTCAATAGACTAAATAAGTACTCGCCAGGGCAGCATTTCAATATAGCAAACATTGTAGACCAACTACTATAGAAAATGAGACAACAGATTCAGTGTTTATTTAAAATAAACCTTCAGACTAATATATAGCAGTTCTTACTTGTGCCTTGAAGGGCAACTTCAGAAAGACGGAAATTTAGCAAAACTAATAAGACAATAGCTGTCTACATATTTTAATTTTTTTAACTATTTAAGAACTTTTCACTATAAACCCTCAAAACAATATCATGGGGGGAAGAAAAGCTGACCTATTAAACCAAAAACCACAAAAAACCAACCAAACAAAAATAACTACAAAGGCTCAACTGTGACCGAGGGTGAAAGCACAAAGAGGAGGTAAGAGGCTGAAAGAGGGGCAGGGGGATTCAGAGCAGAGAACAAATCAAAACTCAGATGTGTTACAAAGGCCAGAACAGAGAAGCACACAGCTTTTGAGTAAACAAAGGTAAAACCAAAAAGGCAGCACATATACACAACACCAAAAAAAAATCTCCAAGGATATGGTAGTGCATTAATAAGCATTCAATAGAGTGACATATGACCATTCAACAAAATCTATCCAGGTGATGTTAGTTAACATTTCTAAGTAAACAGTCTCAAAATGCTATGGAGGTGATTGATTTTTTTTTTCCTGGGAGTTACTCAAAGAATGTTTGCAGCAGTGTTTAATTCCAGAAAGTCTGAGATTATTGCATTGAGAAAGTTCCAATGGGCTTAGAAAAGGAAAAAAACAATCAACCAAACAAAAAAAAAAATCCACCTCTTTGAATCAGATTGGAACTGGGGTCTCAACTTCGCAAAGGTTTTCAAACACAAGGAAGAGCTCAGAGGACTACTGAGGAATTTACAGCAAAAATAGCATACATCAACATGGGCTTTCAAATACTATTTCACTTGATTTTTATGAAACTAAAAATTTTATTAATAACAGTAACAGGTTTGATATAATATTTTCAGATTTATGTAACATTTTTGGGCTGGCACAACAGATTTTAACTAGAACCAGCCAGGAAAAAAAAGAAAAAAAAAAACAAAAAAACCCCAAACAAGCAAAAAAAATCAACAAAATACATACAAAATAGAATAAAAATTAATTAAGTGTTGGTCTTGTTGGTGTCAATGGGAAACTACTGCTAGTAAGGTCCATCAGGTACTGGTTTCAGGCCCTATACCATTTAACATTTTAGTCAGTGATTTGGAAGAAAGTAGACACTATATTTACAGGAGATACAGAGACAGAAAGAACAATAAATAACAAAAGGCCCAGGTCACAGAGGCTGCTTACCAAAGCAAATGCAATTAAACACTACTTCAAACGGGAGGTGGAGGGGAATGGAGAAAGCCACAAAACACATGTCTAGGAACAGGAAAAACAGCTTCTCAAAGACATACCCAGTTCCAGCAGCTGAAATCAGAAGCTGATCAAATTCAGCCAGACACGGACACAGACACTCAGTTTTACAAGGATCCAACTGCAAACAAAAAACATACACTCCAGAACCAGACCGATGCTTTCCCTAGTCCAGGATCCTGGAGGTGTTATTCAGGAATGTGTGTGCTGGCCATTAAGATCCATTTGCCTTGTATTCTCCCCAGCACCTACATTCACCATGTTAGGAGTCTCATTAACTTGTAGCAAGTAAAAGCCACCACCACCACATCAGGTTTTTATTGGATTTCTCATGCCTAGATTTTCTGGTCAAGACTAGATATATTTATCCACAGCTGTGGGATTTGAAGCAGGAATTAATTCAGAAAAATCCTACAGTCTATGCGTAACATGGGAATTCCGTCTCTTTCAGGACAAAAATCTATTAAACGTGAATGTTTCAGTCACAGGCATCTTAATAGAAAAGCATGACCAAGTAACAAGGGAGGGGAAAAAAAGTCACAGGACAGTTATTAATATACACCGAGTCTCAGGACATGCATATAATTATAAATTGTGAATATTCTTTTATTCATGCAACAAAATAAAAGAACCTCCAACCCACCTATGATGAGAGATCTCATTATCTGAATGGAGCACAACCAAGTACTCAACTACAAGTTTAACCAACTTTGTCTTAGCTTCCAGAGGGACAAAGAAAGAAAAGCTGTGTATCTTTAGTAACTTTTCAAAGTTCATGCTTCCACATTCTTGTTAATGAAACTGTATTGCTCGGGGACTTCCGGCTGACATCCTTGCTTCAGAGACAACAGATGCTTTAGGAAACTCTAGGACTTTCCAGGGACTTAAAATATCAATAACCTGGTTCTGTGTAATAACAATACAGACACGTGCAGAAGAAAAGAAGTAAGGATGCTAAGATAGCTACTGTTTACAAGAGCAGGTATAATGAAGACCTGTATAACAATACATAGCTACTTTTCTTTCACCATAACGCCTTGTGTTCCCGAGACAAAGTATGCAGCATCACCTGCTGAGGTTCCAAAACAGGCCCTTGGAGCTCAAGAGGAAAGAGAATCCTTTGGCCTTGGTTTAATGCTTTATAGCTTGTAGAACAGCATCTCCAGTAGAGAAATTCCATTTGAGATAATCAGGAAGCCAACAAAGTGCATGTTCTGTCAAACAGCCACTTCACTGTTAGGGTAACTTACCATAGCAATAAGCTCAGAAATCTAAAAAGGGACCAAAAATTACTACAGTAACAGACAAGTACTGTTGGTAGAAGTGTTTCTGATCATCCATCCTGCAAAACTTGATTAAAATTCCACAATCGGTCTGTGATTTTAATACAGAAGAAGCTGCAGCAGGCCATCTTCACCATTCTCTCCAAGCATCGCTCTCAAACAAGCAATTCCTTTTCCTCTGAAAGTCAAGTCTAAACAAATTCTCTCATGGAATATCACACTCTCAGCAAGACATTTAAAATTAATGAGCTAAGTATGACAGAAAACCAACTACATATCTGAACTACATCACTGCCACACATTTGCCTTCACAACAGAAAAAAGCCCTGCCAAATCCCCTGAAAGAGGGCAGATCTCTCCCCTCTAAAGACGAAAAGGGAAAGGCAAAGAAAGCAAGTTCTCAGGCTGTTTTGCAGTTTGTTTCTTATGTCAGCACTCTAATTGGCAGATTATCTCACTTATTAAAACTGAAAACTCACCCGTCAAAAAAAACAGAAGTGACAAGTTATACAGCTTGCTGCTGGAGTACAGGGTATGACAAGGCAAAAGGCATAATACGGACCACCTCCTGCCCCCCCCCCCCCCCCCCGGGGTATTCTTGTGTGTGTGATCCGACATCAAGAAGAGAATTACATGAGGGCATGCAACCTTCTAATATCTGATCAAAAGCCGCAGCAGCAGAATATGAGAACAGCCAAGGACTCTGCAATGGCTGTATCAACATTACCCCAAGATACAGCAATTGCTCTGGTAGATTGTGCTGTAATCACCATGGGGGTTTGCGGGGGTGGGAAGATCCTCCGATTTGTAGATCCTGCATTATTAATTTGGCTAGTTGTTCCAGTCAGAGGTTATGGGCTTTTGTTTTACATTTTAACTCAAGATCACAAGGTTTATTGTACAACTATTTGGTTTTCTTCCTAGCCAGACACCACCAATTCAGGATCCAACTGGAAACTTCTCATGTAAATTCTTGTATTTTTTTACTTTAGAAAATAAACCAGAAAACACAGACACCAGAAAATGGCAAAGAATGACAGCAAAAGAGTTTCAATAACCACCAATCTTCCATGCATCCTTTAAAAGGTAGTTTTTACTTAATGCAGAAAAAGATCTAAATCTAAAAGCAAACCAAAAAAAACCTCAACAAAACCCAAACAAGCTTTAACACTAAAGTGGCAAGTTGTTTCTCAGCACTGAAGTGGGAGTTGTTTCTCAGCATCTCAATTCAAAGACAGTGCTCTTAACTCTCCAAACTACAGGTCTGCAGTTCCACTAGGCAACTAGGTACAACTTTCACCAAGAAGAAACCACACCAACTATGTAGAAAGGTTATAAAAAATATTAAAAGAGTGAAATAGCCTAAGAGTGAGAGCGCTCAATAGCACAAAACATCATCAACCAGAAGTTTATACATAGGGACAAAAAAGTTGTTCAAAATTCAAGGCACTGTGTTCCATATCCAACAGGGTTGTATTATTTATTGCAGCAAAATAAAAACCTTGAAACATTTTTCCCATTGGAGACAACCTGTTAATGTTTCACTGCCAAGCAAAGCTAAGATGACATTCATTAACTACCAGCGTTCATCCCCATATCCCATGCTCCCCCAGCACAAGCATAAGAATAGCCTTGCAGCAGACAGAATTGATCTGCCTGGAAAAGGCTTCCCACAGACAAGATCGGATTTCCAGCAAGGTCAATTCACTGCTCCACTTTATTTCACGGCCATAGTAATGCTCAGACCACAGACCAGCCAGAGACAGGTGTGCTGTCAGGAACAACCTCCCACAAGCATCTACATGAGAGGTCCAAGTCAGTTTAAATCATGGAGGAATTCTTCCCCAAAGCTGTGATTTCCACCGCAGCCTCAAGAGGATATGTATTGGTATGGTGAAGAAGCAAGTCAGAGGTGCAGGTTAAACTGACCGAGAAGTTAGCTACATTTCATACTCTATAGCTGTCCTGTTTGAAGAGGGTTGCCTTCCCCTAGCAAGTCAGTGCAGCCCTACATCATTCTCTGTCTGTGCCTACTGAAACAATTCAGCTAAGAAATAGCCCGGAAAGGATACACATAACCTGCTGAATGCATTTAAACAAGGACTGCCAGTAGAAGAAACATCCACCAAACCACAGCTTTGATCTAGCAAACCCTTGGAGTGTGACTTGCTTTCACCTCCTTTATCACAGGTGAGTCATATCATCAGTTATCACTGAATTAACTCAATAACTTTTTCCTCTTTGGATCTCATGTTAAATATTCCTTTTGACATTTCTACAGAGATTTCAAATCTATATAGGAGTCTGCAAAGGGGAATGAAAATGTGATTCTGCTTCTAAACTAAATACAGTTACATCACCCATCTCTGAAAATCTGGAATCTTCAACAAATAGCACAGACCTGTGAAAGCTTATTGCACATTTTAGTTGAGAGGTGAATATACAGCTCTTACCTGTAAGGTAAAAACTGCCAAGAGCTTTTTGAATATGTTATTTGTGATTGTGAAAGTCTATCTGACTTTAAATAAAACTCCATCATAAGCTATTACATGAGAGCAAGCCTTCTGACTCCAGCTAGTTAATGGCATCCCAAAAAGTCTTATGATATGGAAAGACATACCACATTAAGCCAAGTGCTTATTCCACTAAAACACCAGTGAGTATATCTATATTCTGATTAAGAAGCTAACAGAAGAAAAGAAGAACCTAGAACACAGAAAAAAAACTGACTTGTGACTACAGTGAATATGAAGTACAACTGATGTTTTGAAAAGGCTTTCCAGAAACTTCGGGAAAGTATCCTTAGTCTTTTCAGATGGACTGTTCATTTCTGTTTCTACAGAAAAAAATCACCCAGTGAAATCAGTGGGTGATACAAGTAGCTACACAAAACTGAAAGGGTAACTCAAAGCAGGGCAGAAGACAAAAGTAGCCACCTCAAATAAAGCTCCCCAAAACAAAGATCAGCACAAGGAGAGAAGTACCTTAATGCTGGAAAACAGGAGCACAGAATTCTTACTGCTACAGAGCAGATTATAGTGACAACTGCCATCACTGAGGTCAAATTTAAAAGCATACCTCAAGTGAAGCATTTGTGAGCCTACAACACCACATGCCAAGGGAGTACAGCTAAGCCTAACAGCCCCCTCCAGCATTAAGGTCCTTTATACAACAACAGTATCCAGGGCACAACAGTACAAAGTATGCACGTGATAACTCCTCCACACAGATAGAGCTGTATCACTAGTGTCACTCTTGTGCCAGTTGCCCTGAATACTAGCAGAAATATTCTTATATACCCTTCATTCACACCTCGGGTTATGCCTGTGCAGTAAAAAAGCTGCAAGCCCCGAGATTCCTCTGCAGAGAAGGGTAACCACAGCTGCTGGCAACTTTGTAACAAAGATTATAGCAGCAAAACAATTTGGTGCTGAAGTAAGTGGTGGGAACTAAAATTGCTGATGTGATGGAGCTTGACTCAGAGTAGACTGGCAGCAGAGAACCTTCTTCAAAAGAACTACACATAGATCCAAGAAACTTGCAGTAAACAGCTATAAGATAGCCTGACCTTTGGGGTTTAGCGGAAACCTTCCCAAAGGCCAAGCAACTGATAACTTGCTCTCTCACTTATGTCATGTAACACTTGACATTATTTCATGTAGCAAGATGAATCTGTGAATCTTACTGGCCTTTGTGTCAGATACACATCATCAGTTCCATAAGCTACGCCTGCAGGTGTGTTTCCTATGACAAGCACCCAGTTTCTTTAGGGTATTTTGAACAACTAGGGTTGCCCCGAGCTGCTGATCTTCCTTCTTGACAGCAACAGGGGACAGAAGAAAGGCTGATTAACATCAGGTGTTTCTATTCGCGCTCTTCACTTCTAATTGGCAGCACATACAACTACACAAGAGCACAGAAGACAATAAAAACCCCATCAAAACAAACAAAAAAAACCCAAAACATTTTTGCATGCATTATTTCTGAACAGGAACAGTTTCCTGGCCAAATCCAGTTACATTTGCAGGAACAAGCTGCAGAATCAGGGACAGCTGAGACAGCAACACTGCTGAAATTAAGCCCTGTTTGTCTTCCTTGTTCATTCTCTCAGGTTGCCTTCCCCTTATTCCATTTTGAAACATCTGAAGTAGGTACTGGTTCAGAGCTGAAGATCATATTCAGAACAAAACCTCTGGGATTTGGTCAATGCAAAAGTAACATGGTAGAGAATACACCTTCTACGATAGCCACTCAGGATTTCAAAGTTATGCCCACATATATTTTCTGGGTAGCTACAGTGAATTTGGTGTCTACAGGTATATTTAACAGTTCACATTGTACTTAACTGAGTTAGATACACACTAATTTCAGCTCTTATCATCATCTTTATGTTCCTCAAGCCAAGCAGTTCTGTGCAGCTTTTTGACACTGCCCAGTCTTCTCCATCTCATTTACTCCAGACTTCCTAGAATCCACAGAAATCACAGAATCACTTGGGTTGTAAGGGACCCACAAAGATCAAAGTCCAGCTCCTCTCCCTGCATAGAACAACCCCAACATTCACACCAAGGGTCTGAGGGTATTGTCCAAATGCTTCTTCAATACTCTCAGCCTTGGTGGTGTGACTGCTTCCCTGGGGAGCTGTTCCAGTGCTCCACCACCCTGAAGTGAAGAACCTTTTCCTAATATCCAACCTAAACCTCCCCTGGCACATCTTCCTGTCATTCCGGAAGCATAACATGCTATCTGCCTTTCAGAATTAAGGAAGTCAAACATTTAATCCACTGTACTTTGGTTGAGGCTACCCTCAACTGTTGTTTCCAGCCTAGTTGAAGTTCTTTGCCTGAAAGCGGCATGTGAGATCTGAACCTGAGCAAAGACAACAGTCCCACACTTTCTCCACACTGTTTCTCAATGTCACTGAATTCCAGCAGAATCTCAGAACATGCTCACAGTTAATCATATTATGGGTTCCTAGTCAAGAACATCGAGCCATTATAAAGATGAACACCTGGAGATCAGCTTTCTAGAACAGCCATCCCTGCTCTAGTTTTACAGTTGCAGACTTGTTATTGCATCAGGCCTATTAAAAGTCCTTGTTAAGGATGTTCCGCAGATGTAAAAACAATTCTTTGGTGTTAAGTTAGGAGAACATTCAGCCTTCTAAGAAACTGCCCATCACAGGCCCTTTGTTCAAAATTTAACTCAAATTTTCCAGGTAATCTACAAACAAAGCTTCTCAAGCTTGGCATTCCACACTATGTTGTATTGCTAATTCATTGGAGACTGAAATATCCATAATAACGTCTATATGAAGAAACAACAGAAACACTTCACAGTTTTGAGTACTGCTTCTTAGACAAGCTCCAGCTTTTAAGAAGGGAGACACCATCCACTTATATCCAAAGCAGTTCTTTTTGTAACTTGTGAACAAGCCTTTCAGACTAAAATCTCAGAAAAGGATTTCTCTGGCTAGAACTGCCAGGAGTACCACCACATAAACAGTGAAGGAACTTGATACAAACTGAGCTTCCGCAGGCTACTTCTTACCCACCTGATCCTAAGTGATTACAAGTCTAGAGTAGCACTAACAGATACTCAAAGTTACAAAACAGGCTGACGTCTATGACATTTCCTAAATATATTCCCCCAAGGTCATTTTTTTTTCTCCTATGGAACTCTTTATTGGTAAGTTGCTCTAAAAGAAAAACAGTACCATGTGCATGTAATGAACAAAGTATGGCATAAAGATTAAACAGTACAACGCCAAAAAGACTGCGCAAGAAGCATTAATAACAATTTCATGTAAGTGCCTTGCCCCCCACTACTGTCCATTTTATACCTTAAATCCTCTGACTGTTACTTTGGATATAGCTGGGTTTTTTTGAAAGTGTTCTTTGACATCAGAAACATTTCCGGGCTCAAGGAATATTAAGATTTCTAAAACACATTGTGCTTCAGCAGTTTTGATAAAATGTAAGCAACCATTAAAAAAATTTGCTTTTCTATAAAACCACAGAAATAACACCAGAAGGGATTAGTGAAGAAATAAGCCACTAAACCAAAATGCAGCAGGATACCAGAACAAATGTTGCAAAGTAACTAAGCCAAAGCAAAACTTCATTCTTAACTAAATTCATTACCCATGTACTGAGTTGGACAGTACAAATGAAAACGCAAGCAGTGAAACTATAACCAAAAACTTTAAAATTTTAGCCAAGATCAGCAACAGTTTTAACAAAAGAAATTCAAACCGCACAAAGAGAAAGTTCATTTCATTTACACAGAGAAAAAAAAAAACAGAAGGACACTGGAAAACTAAGGCTACAGGGGAACCTGCAAAGTCCACAGCTACACAAGGAACATTGCATTCAGCATCAAATTCACTTCAGTAGTTGAAGAAGTTGATTACAGTAGTGTTTCAGTAAGCAATTCAATTAAATACAGTAGAAGTTGAACACATAAGACATTCCAAGAAGTGGTTGTGTCAAAAATACTTTTTTAAAAAATAGCACGAGTTTAACGCCGACTTCTTTATCTTTGAACTGCTAATTTCTGCCAGACAGTTGCTTACATAACAGAAAAATGCAGTATCTAATTTTGCAATAACGACACAATCATAAAACACATTTTAAATGAAGCTGCATTATCAAATTTGCAAAATCAGTTCAGCATAGGGTTTACTCTTGCTGAAAACTGGTTCCTCACAAGTACCAGAATAACATGACCTGTGATGCAGAGATTCAAAAAAATTCAGCGCGCAATTCTTTTTTTTTTGTTAACACTTACTTGGCGTAAGTATTTCTACAGATATTTGACTATTTCAAGTATTTAAAAATCTTTCTTATAGGGCTTGTATTCATGCATTCAGAAGTCTGAAGGGGTCTTTCATAAATACCTTGAGCACAGTCTAAAGATTTCATATATTCTTGGATTAACCTACAGTTAATCTTATTAGACAAAGAGCCAAGATTTTCAAGAATGAGTGCTAAAGTTATAACACTAAAGAAACCTGGCTCATTTAAAAAGCAACCCTGAAATTCTTCCTACTCCTGCACCCATTTTGAAGTCACCAATAAGCACCAGTCAGACTTCAGAAAAACTGTTTCTACCAGCAGGCTTCTGAATATGCATCATGCCAATAAAGCTAATTACATTACAAAAAAAAATCTATGTGCAATTAAGACACTAGCAACATTTTAATGCAAAAAATTGTTTAAATATACTAACATCCTAGTCTTGGGATATCCAGTCAAGCTACGCAAAGAGTTGTGTTTTGCCTTGCATACTCCCAAATGTGGAAGTAGGAGCAGAAACTGGATCTGGAAGAAAGGGTAAACAGCATGTTAGTTAAATTCACAGACGATACTATATTCGGAGATGTTGCAAACATTAGTGAAAACAAATACATATTTGACCTCGAGAGAAAATAAAATCAGTTCAGAAACAAAAATGTCTCATGAAAAATAACTTCAAACACCCAATATAGAGGAAACACAGGGACAGGGGAAGAAACAGTAAAATGAAAGAAACCTAGAAGCAGCAACATTTGCACTGAAAAACAGTTTAGAGTTGCAGAGGCATCAAACAGAGCAGGGAAATTAAAGTTCTTTCTACAGTCTTTGAGCCAGTAACAATAGCCATCTCCTTGCACAATTGCCAGAAACTGAAAAATTCCCCTTCACTCCCAGCAAGTAGAAAGCTCTTCTCAATGGCAAATCAAGTTCTGCAGGAGGTAGGTTTTAATTTTTTTTTAAGTAAAGTTAACATACGGTTAGCATAAGCCTACGCAGCAGGTTCTTCCAGTACTTCTGCTGCTCATGGCTTTGTGCAGAGCAGGAGGAAACTAACAAAACGAATTCATTTTCACAGGTGCAACTCAATCTCATATTGTTCAGATTTATTCATGTGATCCTTGAGAAAAGAAATCAAAACAGCTCGTTCACCTACCAAAAAAAAAAAAACAACCCCAAATCCTCCACCTTTACTTTCGCCTTAAAGTTACTTTCCTGACAATGACATCCACTCATCCACCACGGTAGATGCCTGCACTATCCAGCTTTAAAGACAAAGGCAACAGGAGGAAACAAATGACACTATCTTTAGAAAGGATACAAGAGAATCCACACACACAGCAGCCATGTAAATATAAATGCAGAAGTTTAAATAACCAGCATACATCTTCAAGGAGTGTCAAGCCTTTGTTCTTCAGAAACACTTCCAGGCACAAACCAACAACTACTTAACCTGCTTCATTCCCAAACTAACAGAACAGGCTAATTTTGCAGGCTTTGCTACTCTCAGTAACAAGGTTTCCATGAGGCAAGTGGGTAAATGCTTTATACTCAGGGCAGTCCACACATCAAAAAGGAAAAAAACAAACCCAAAACCTTTAAACAGAAGCCATCTTGTTGCCTGTCATGTTGCTAAATCTTCGGATAAGCTCCAGCATGGACTCGTGTGCTTCAGTTTATGCATATCATCATCACATGAAAACAGGAGACTGATGGTATTCCTTCCTCTTGACAACTGCTAAGCTATGTGATTTCAGAAATAAGTCATCCTATGAACATCTAGAGCTTCTTCTTGGGGTGTGATGGCAAGAACAAAAAAACAGTTCCAACCAGTTTGCCTCATCTTTGACAGAGACTGGTTAGTCCTGCATATTTGAATGCAGATTCCTGTGACAGATTCCCAGGCATCCCTCAAGCCAAAGGCACACGAAACACAGATTTTAAGGGTATTGTAGTACCATTTTAAAGCAGTTCAAACTACAGGGACAGTACAGAATTGAGAACCACATCTCATTGAAAAGCTCAATGCATTTTGTGCACAACAAGAAGTAATCTTTGCTTTTCCCATCACAGAACATTGGCAAAGTACTCATGTAATCTTTTACCCCTTTCGAAGGATCAATGCTAGCATAAGGTAAAACTCACGGAGGCAAACTTTCAGCAGTAACAGGTTTTGCAGCCTTCCCTTCTCATCACTCACTCCTACTCCTGCACTCCATCAGTCACACTGGTGCAAGTTCATGAAACTGCATAAGGGACAAATCAAGTGATTTCAGTCATACCCAATCCACCCCTTTTATTCTTCTTCAAAGTAGTAATTTACACAACTTCACCTTGTGTAAGAATGGCTGTTCAGAGTTAAGACAAAATGTTTAACTAGCCCAGAATCCCAGCTCCAACAAGGGCAAAGCCTAAGTGGCCACACAAGGGGTTGCCTTAATGCTATCATGAAGAGCATTCCCAACAAATCCCAGAGTACATCTAACTTAGGAACTAGAAGTGTAGCTACTACTTAAGGGACTGCTGAAGAACAGATCTTGCACTTACTCCAATTTGTTAGACGTACACCTGCCTCAGACTCCTTGTAAGTGAAAGACACAGGAGATGTGTACTACAGAGAAGATGCTGGAGAATCAAGGCCTATTAGAACAGAAAGGAGCTTGAGTCAACAATACTATGTGCCGAGAACCATTGAGACCTACTGGAGATGCTCAGATTCATGCTCCTACAGGAGAGATTGCTGCATGGATCACAAAGCTCCAATGGAAGGCAAAGGAATCTACTTCTGAATAAGCAAATAGATACATTCTGGGAATGGTTCTTGTTCCAGTTCCGTCTCCCAAATGCCATGTTGGTCTGACAGCCCTGTTGTGCTCCTTGGTCAGCCATCAGAGCTGTCTGACAAATCTCAGCAGATGAATTCAACACAAGTGTTGAACTGCCATTAGCTCTACCTGTTTCATTGCCCCAATGACTCCTGTTTGAAAGCAAGTTCTATGACAGCTTTTAACATTGTCTGAACACAAAATCCCTAAACCAGTAGCTGTGACGAATATGCACCCTGACGGACTGACCACATAGAGAGCCCAGGCCAAACTTGCTCGACTTTTACATCTTGTGACCAATCCATACATCCTCTGTGGCAATGACTGTTGCTCAGTGAAAAGGGAAGATGTTGAACCAAATCAAGAATGCTTCACAGTAGCCTGGTGTAATGAGGGTTTGACTACCCTCAAGAAGTTTCCATGGCTAGAAATTTACCACCTCTGCCATTTCGGAAACCCTTGTTCCTAAACATGCTGATTCCACACGGACCCATCTCTCCAATTAGCATCATAAACTTAAAGGTGCATGGTACCCTAACAAGGATTATTGTCATTTCCTTAAAGCCCAAATATGCAGACCATTCATGGGGAAACAGAAATCCTTCCTTTAGGTTAACATTCAAAAGTGTGGCGACTCTAATCCAAAAGGAGAAGAAATGAGACGACCCTTATGCTGTACGAAACAGAAGCAAGAAATACCTATGACAACCCTTACAAGGGGATGTAAAGACAGTCAGATTTAACTGAAACCACCTCTTATTGACAGCAACTATTGATGATTCTAATGTCTCTACTACAACATCAGTGTCTCTATAATTTGTTTGTTCTTCATAAAAACAACATCAGTTATCTACCCACTGGAGACATGGTGCAGATTGAGGCACATTCACTAGCAAGGCAGAATGAGGCTTTCTGACTCAAGCACTTTAAGGGAAGAGAAAACAACAGCACTAAAATGCATATGCATGCAACATGCATGATTGCAAAATATACTGTGCAAATTGTAAACCAGGAGAAGCAGAGTAAGAAGACTCAAAATTCTACAACTCACTCAAGCCAAGTTACTAGAAGACAGATTACTGCAAACAGGGAAGTCCACTCTGCAGCATGCCTTCAATGTCTTGAAGCTATAATTACTGATTACCTTGCACTTTAATCCATGATAAATCCACCTCTCCACTGAGAGGGCTGATCCCACTCATCCGTCCCAGCCCCCAGATGCTCACTCATCTTGCATTCGCATGGTAAGAGGACAAGAGAGTTCAGGGATCAGTTCCCTGATCCAACCCACCATGCATCCACACAAAGTGAAGGCACTAGCACAATGGGGGTGGTATGATCACCCCTCTCAGCAGTATTTTAAATTCACACTAGATTAAAGCTTCTTGTGTAACCACTAATTGTGTTTTTTAACAAGAAAATTTACTTCCACTGCCGTGCATCCCCTGGATGTGTATTTTATTTTCCTGTGGTACAATCAAGACCTTTCCTGAAGGATCTGCTATATTAGCTAGCATGAAACAACAGCACTCTCCCATACTGCTCATTTAAGTTATATGACATAAAATAGTGACTTCTCAGAAATTACCATCAGTTACTGCCTAAACTTGTATCTGCTATAAATGCAATGCAAATTCACAAAGTTTGGAAAGGTCTGTAGGCAGATTTGCAGTTCCCTCAAAGTCAACGTGAAACAGTTTATTACAATTGCTCTAGCATTATCTCTCCTTTATTGAAAAGGAAGAAAAGCCTACTGAATATTTCCTGTAGCATCTTCTACAAACACTAGACATCAAGTTTAGGACATATAAACTGTAATCAATACATTTCAATATTTTCCTCTAAACTAGTGATTTTGACCAGAGAATAGTTTCAAGCCTTCCCAGAAATCTGACCCTCTGCAAACTGGCTTACATTACTGCGATGCAAAACTGCTTAAAAAATAGATAGCATAATGTTTAACTTTTATTCTGCAAAAGAATAACTTGTGGCTCAAAAGCCAACAACGGTTTATTAAATATTCTTGAAGACCATTTCCTGATGTTTATTTCCTTAAAATAAAAGTTCTCTGATCCATCTACCTAAGGATTAGGACAGCATAGACATTTCCTTAACTGGTTAACTGAAAAGAATATGCTTTTAGAATAGCTTTTTCCAGATAATGTCTGAACCTGCCTTCTCTCACCAGTCTCCCCCCCAAAAATATCCTCCGAGGTTTATGCTAAAGCTTTAATAAGCAAAGGCTTCAAACAAATATCCTTTTTTCTCTCTCTTGGAAAGGCAACATTTACTTACCTGAAACTGATTTTCCCCTAGAGTGCTCAATATTTTGTCCATTCCCCAAAAATGCTTTAAGATATATTTGGAAGATTGTCAGAGTTTAGTAGGCAGTTCCAGTGCCTTAAAATCCAGTGGCCATGATCTCCCTTCAGTCAGGTCTCCAAATTTCATTTTGCTTACCCCTACCCCACCAAAAAAGATAAAAAGAAAACAAAAATCGCCAACGACCACACCACCACTAGAAACATCTACCTAAAGCCATACTTTTCAGAAAAATTTATTTTGTTGCTCTGGTTAACCTTCCCTTTTTCTTACCTCTGAATTTCACAGAAACATCTCTCAACTAAAAGGACTATACCATTTAGTATGGTACTCACAACCCACTTAACCCAGAGGCAGAAAAACAAAAACTCTAAATCCTTTGTTTTAGATGCACTTTTACAATTCCTTCAGTGGATTCAAGCAAGTAATTATACAGTTATTAAAGTTTATTATCTCCTTTTCTAAAAGCACTCTTTGTGAAGTTTGACCCTCATTTATGCTAAATCTGGGTTTCCAAGAGAGACCTCATTTTACAGAGACATCCATTGCCCTTAACTGATTCCGAGAGGAAAGACACTTGGGATATTTCAAAGCTACGATGTCCCGTTAGCTCATATTCAACTCTATCTCGTCTACCTCCCCTCAGACCAAAGTAACAGGGAGGAGCCACCTGAGTGAAAGAATGCATTACCAAGGAGATTGAAAGCTTGCAGACAAGTATTTTGTGTGCCATTTTGAACACAAGAGTAAGCGTATTGCTTTCCGTGAGGCCATCTGAAGGGAAAGATCACACTCCCAAGACCATCTGACTCATTCTGTGTTAGCCTCCAGTCCTACACTGCAATGTGGACTGTGTGATAACCAGCTGCTGTCAAACAGCTGAACCCCATTCGCACGCCAGCTGCCATGCTGATAGAAAGAATGCATTTGTCTACAGAAGAGGCTCCCTTGTCACACCTAAGCACTAGTTGCTCCAGCAGGCACCAGTGTCCTTTCACAGCCACTCTGTATCAATGGTTGATAACTCAGAGGCACAGTACTTCACATGTATGGATCCCTCCACACACTCACACACGGTGCTCATTCTGGCCCACTCACCCTGCTCAGCTCAACCTAGGACCTCTCACTGAAGCCAAGGCTTATCACACCTTGACTTCAGGACTCAGCTTACAACAGACTCTGATACAGTTGCACTGGTAAAGCCGTGGGGCAGCAAACTGGTGTTCTGAGCAAGAATTCTTTTGGGATTTTTTTTTAATATGAAGTTTCACTGCCACCATCAGAATCTCAAAACTATGCAATAGTTTCAGCACTTTCAACCTTGCAAGTCTGCCAGTACAAATGAGCTCTGAAATTAGCTCTGCCCCACTGCTGACAGGCAGAACCATGAAAACCCTCCTAGGCAGCATCATAGCATGCCAAGAACGAAGGTCTATCTGCCTTAAAGACAAGTGCAGAGAATCACTTATCTCTTCCCCCAAACTGAATATGAAAGAACTATTCCTCTTCTCTTACAGTAATGGAAAGCCCTCTAAGTTCCAGATATGAGAAGAATAGACAGGAAAGAACATAAAGCAGAAATTAGGGTTAGGATGCCGAAATGCCCACAAGCATGAGAAGCAGAAGGTGCTGCTTCCTTGGGAACTAGTGTTTTTTCATAGACTTTTCTTTAAAAGTAGGTTCAGTAGTTTTAGTCCTGGAGGAAAAAAGTTTCCCAGAATAACTGCTTACTTTCAGAAGTTTGTGAGGTGTCATCACAAGTGTATTTAGCTGCTAAAGTTCATCAACATGCCAGCAAGTATAGACCAAAGCAGCTGTGATCAACTTCTCCTTGCATTCCTTCCCCTCCACCGTCTCCCATTATACATAAAGCTGCATAAGGCACTCCCTATCCTAGGGGCAGGAGTAGTCCTTGGGCTATGAGTGGTTGAGACAATTTAAAGTCCTATCTGCTGTTCTTCTTTGGAGCACAGAAATCAGTTCAAAGTACAAGCAGCAGGGAGATACAAATTCAAGATTAGTCACAGGCAAACAGATGATTTAGGAACAAGCGCCAATCTGTTTGTTATAGGCGAGAAGCACAGCCTCCACGGCAAAGTAGACTACAGCTCTGCAACATATCTAACTTACAAAAGACAATTTTTAATCTAATTCGAAACTGAGTAACTTCTTGTGCCCAGTAACCTCTGAACTCTAAATTCAATTTTGTACTGTTAGAATGCTCAGTGTAATAACCTAAACATTCATGGGAAACACTTCAGGGAAAAAGTTACTTTTTTGCTGTCCAAGAGACTTTGACACTTCATTTTCACAAAGACTCCCTACACCTGTCTTATGCAACACATTCTGAAACATGGATACTCTAAGCCTACATATAACCAGCATTTCATATTTAGTTTTTCCATCATACTTTTCCATCCTTCACTCAATCTTGTAGCATTTTGAAAGACCACAAGCTTTAGCTCGCAGATGTACAATAACCACTGAGGTCAGTAGAGTATTCCATTTCCAGTTGACCAAGAGTACAACTATTCCAAAGGACATTTAGAACCAACAAAGGGCACTCCCCTTACTTCGCAGTGAGGTCAATTAGTTTGAGAAATGATCATCAAAACAAAACTGAAGAATATTTTTCCAAGATAAGTTTTTCCTTCCTGCCTATTTTGGAAGTGAAGACTCTCAGATGATCATTTTTTCCCATTGAAAAAATAAGCAAGATCATTGTGAGAAACCTGAAAAGAACGACTATGTCATATAAACTTAAGTTTCATTAATTACTTCAAAACATAAAAGGGAAAGCTAAGGATGAGGTAGCTACGCTTCTCCTTTTCTGAAGGATGTAAATGGAATACTTGCTTCAAGAAAATTCCTTTTAAGTTTCCTTAAGTCAGAAAAGGAAATTACCTCCATGCTTTTCCATTCTCTTACTTTTACAGAGCAAAATGGAAGTTAATGAGTGTCTACCTCTGCAAAAAGTTTTTTTCACACAAAGGCTATAGCAGTATGTTTTCATAAGCACATCTAGAGAACATGATAAAGCAGCTTTAATCATTTTTACCACAACTACAAATCTTAACGCAGGAGATGACCAAACTTGACACAAGGTGTGCCGTAACACCAGCTTATCTTCACCTGTTCATGAAAAGTTCAAAATAACTGCGAAATAAGCCAAGAGCCAAGCAAGCTGGTTTGCTTGTCAGCATTTAAACAAAGCCGGTAAGGTCTAATCACAACCCATTTTGTGTATTCTAATATATTTTTATATTTCTTAAGAAGCCCAAGACTGCAGGACACAAGGCACAGGCTAAGAGTGGACTCTTCCCTGGCTGAAGTATACAAGCATGCTACTTGGACTGATCTGTGGCTGTCCCATGACAGAGTTTCAAGACTGAGTCACACAGCTGTCCACACATTAAGCACAGGCAGAGCACATAAGAGCTATGTGCATATGATTGCTGCAGAGAGTTCAACAGCTGCAGGACCAGCCTGCACTTGCAAGGCAGGCAGCTGAACTCGAAGTCTGTTACACAGGTAATATCATAAGCTGTCGTCTACAACAAATACAGTAGCAAGGGAGGCAAACAGCACATTGCTACAGCCTAACACTGACACAGCTGTGTGCTTAGAAGAACAGGTTGAAGAACGTTAACACTGTGTGCTGGCCGGGAAGTATGAGGGTGGGAAATTGCAGGCTGTGAGCTGGAACTTTCACATCCCTTTTTTAACGTAAACAAAGAAAAAAAGAAATCAAGAAATTAAGAATTCTGTAGCTTAACTACCTGTTCCTCTTCCTACTCTGGCAGTTACTACGCTTTCGAAATGTGACCACCACCCTAACCTCATAACAGCGGAGAAAGGCAAAAAGATGACACCAGACAAATTCCTCTATACAATTCTCTCCAGTGAGATACTGAAATGGCTGGACGCAAAAATGTTCAAAGAGAATCAGGAAACTTTTCATTAGTAAACTCAACTTAAGAGTTAAGATTGCCTGGTAACCTCTGATGTCCTTCCACACTGTTGGATCCAGCTTCTGAAAGCTTCCTTTGTTAATGAATACTAGGCTCTTGTCCAGTCCTCTTTTCTCTCTCTCTTCTCCCTCCAATAAAATATCATGGTCCTCAGGGTATAAGGGACATCCTTTGTCTCCCTGCAAGTCTTCCCTGTGCAACCACTTTGCCATTGCTTCTGGAAAATGCAACAGGAGTACTATCTTTTCTCTTCTCTGCAAGATGAGTGGAAGAAACAGATCAAGACATCATCTAATAGCGCTTTTACTACATAGGAAATGGTGTCCTGCAGAAATGTTGAAACACTATAATCTCTATTTCAATCTTTCATGTGTCAATAGCGTGGATGTGTAGCTTAATTTTCTTATTCAGCTTTGAGAGCTGAATTTTTCATCAACTCACCATAAAAAGAGCACATGATACTACACAGGATACAAGACAAACTAAATCTGAGGTAAAAGGCAAAAGACCTGAACATGTCCAGAGAAATGACAGAGCTGAATTCTTCAAGAGAGTAAGAAGTTGAAGCTCTTACCTCCCAAAAGAATCTAAGGCCACATGGATTTATTAGAGAGAAATGAGGAACCCCAGAGGCCTACAATGATACTGGGGAGAAGTTGTGTAAAGTTACAACTTATTAATACGGGTACTGGAGGAGAGCTGGAAAAGTAAAGCCCACAATTCATTACCAGGGAAAGAGCATGGTATAATCCACAGCACTCTGAAGAAGTAAATGAAGCAATCTTCCTGCTACCATAAGTGAACATGATGCCTGTAGAGATTAGCACTTATTCAGCACAAGACAACTTGGATTTGTGCATGTGTGACAACACCAGTTGAATAGCCTCAACTCTTCATTCTCTTCCTCTCCATCCTCTGCAGATGTTGTAGGAAAAGAAAAACGGATTGTTTTCCAGTCAGGTCTAGTCAGGGAACTGATTCACCAAGCAGCCACACATAGTTGTGCCAGCACAGAGGGAACTATTTAGGCCAGCTTAGACAACACTGCTGTCAAACATAACCACAGTCTGAAGAGCAGTTACAAGACAGAGGCGACAAACTAGAAACTCCCAGCCTTCAGAGGAGGCTATTCTGTTCTCTCCCCTTCCCTTCACAGTATGGACACGATCCCATCTAGTGCTTCAGAAGAGCTCTCCTGCTCATCCCGCCTAGCTGGGATGACTAGGGTTATTAAGCATCAGCAGACACTTAGCTGGTTTTTTTTCAGGCTCTTCTATCAGTTTAGTAAAACTAAGCACCACCCCCTGTTCTGGCTGTAGGCAGAGCCTAGACTGGTTCAGCCCATCCCATCCAACCCTGCCCTCAGAAAATCCCACAAGCTTTATATTTCTCAGGGAACTAGAAATATCCATTCCAGTAACCTTCAAGAACAAAAACTCCATCCTCTTAAGTATGAAAACATACATACACTGGAGGGTGAGTGAAAGGATTGGGAAGTTCCACAAAAAAATACTGCAGCAGTGTCCCCTCCAGTCCAACCAGTATGACAGAGCTACCTTTCTTTGGCCCTATTAAATGCCTATTTTTCCTCAAACCTTGTCTGTACTTGTAGGAAGTATTGTCATTATTACTTCACTTCAGCCAGAAAGAATAGAAGTTCTTGGGGAGAAAGAAAACAAAAAAACAAGCAAACAAAAAACCTCCCAACCAAACAACAAACCACCTGACAGTGCTTGTCTGGATGCAAGACAGCCTAAGATGGCAAAGCATTAAGCCATTTAAGCACTATGCAATAAGGATTTAGACAATTGAGCACAAGAAACAAAATTGTGTATCATATGCTCTTAATTAAAGTACAGTTATTGTACTTCTGTACATAACAATTTATTTTATTATCAATATACAGAACAAATTGTCAAAAATGGCTTAAAAAAGAAGTGTGGAGAGTCCTTCAGGTACTCCCTTAAAATGGTACCATACCACAAAGTTGTAAATCTGTAGTATGTATATCTCAACATAAATACAACAAAGATTTTATCTAGGTGGATTTAGACTATTTCCTGCATGCATGGAATAGATTACTGTAATTCAATTTGGGAAGCTCTATTAAAAGTGGATGTACTCTGAATGTCATTAGCTCTTTGTTAAAAGTCAAGTCAAAAACCCCTACACTTCCTGCAGGATGAACATGTCCCAAGAAAGAAACCTCCTGTCTTGCAGCAATAGTTATTACTTCACACAAATTAAAACATATTTTTGTTGAAATGAGAAACAGACCAAGACTTGTCCAAAATTTCATGTTGCAGCCACCAGAAGAAGAACTGAAGATGGTATCCATAGGAAGGTACTATCAAGATTTTCTTTTTTTTTTTTTTAATATGCTTTTGTTTGGTTGACATTGTCCCTGTCAGAGTAGAAGTTAATCTTCATTCGCCAATAAGTAAACATGGGTAAATCTGAAGTGATTCATAGAGAATCCAAAGAGATTTGAAACAGATCGAGATTCATCCCCCGCGGTTCAACTTCTACTGTTCTTCAGAGGCATACCATCCCTCCATGCACATTTAAAGAAAGCTAAATATCAAGCTGTAAATTTCACTCCTTGCAACTAAAGATTTTTATTTTTAAGTGACAGCTGCTTCAATTTTTTTCTTAGCATAACTTTGTCACAAAAGGGTAATTCTCCCTCCCTGTATCCATCCTGCCAACAAAGCCTTCAGCTACTACACTGTAAAGTTTCTGTACAACAGAATTATATTAACAAAAAAAGCCACAAGCTGTATCTACATTACATGCAGGTTGAAATAAGGTAAACAGTACCCCTTGGACCTTTGCCGGGCACATGGCTGGGCACATAAAAACCAGATACCAGTTTAGAATAGCCCTATATTTAAACTTTTACTTTAGCATTTACTTTGACTTGCTTTTTATTATTATTTCTCATCATCAGGGCTACAATAACCTTTCTTATTTTAACAAAGAAATACCATCTGCCCTTTGAACTCGAACTACACTAAACACTTGGAGACTCAAGCCTATTTCCAAAACAATGTGATAACACAGCTAACTGACTGGAACCAGCAGCTAATTCATATCACATACAGGCTGGAACTATACTCAAGCAATAACCAAGATAAGAAAATGTAATAAAGATTACTGAATTATTCAAGTGTTATACTCTTTGTCTTGATTAATATTACCTTCTAATACTTCCTGCTGTACTTTGTTTCTTCCACAAGATCTACATTTTAGTCCTAAGTATCTACAGTCATGGAAAACCAGCACTATTCAACGTATTAGTACACAGAAACAGAACAAGTACTTAGGTTGCATATTTCACCAGCAACGATAATTTTTAAAGAGGAAATTACTTCAGCTCATTTTGACAGCTTAAAAGCAAAATCAACAGCTAAGCAGGCACCTCAATGAAATACTGACAGAGCTTGAGATTACTGAAATTTTATGTGAATGTTACAGGTTTTCCCTTTAAATCACCATCCCAAAACTAGGATCTCCGTTGCACTCCCTCCCTGCCCACACCCCCCAACACAGGCTGTAAATTCAGTCAGGGAGTCTAAGTGTACAGCTAATATTTAACAAAGGTCCAATCATCATCAGTCAGTAGAAATGCATGCGACCACCTCCAACTAACACTCCAGTAACCACACTGCATTGCAATGCTATTATTGCCTGTACAAAAGGTGTCAGGAGGGCTTCAGGGATCTGCAGGTTCTCTCCTCCCTCAAACTCCCCAGTCCTTAGCTGATCTGATCTCATCAGCCACTTCCAACTCAGCAAGTGCCTGAACAGCAAGTGACTAGAGGCTGGGAGAGGCAAAAAAAAAAAACCCAACCACATCTTTAAGTATCTGCTTTTGGCCACTGAGAAAGACACTATCACTCAAGATTAGTACAGAGAGCACATATGTTAGCACCAAGTAATTATCACCTGGCATATTTTGTCTTCAGAATCAAAGTCCTACAAGAGCACCAAGACCCTGTGCACTGCTCCTGGCTACCCTCCTCTGCTGGGTTTCATCTCACCAAATAAAGAGCAAAGACACCCATTCTCCACACCTCCCTTCATCTCTGGGCCACAGCATGCTGCTCCCTCAGTTGCATCACTGCACCAACAGAACTGCTCACAGACCTGTCCCCCACCAGCTGCACCACCTCCCTCCTCCCAAAAAACAGGGCTTGAAATGCATGACAAGGAAGGCAGGTTTACTCCAGATCCATTCCCTGAGCTACCTCCCACAAAAAGCTGTGCTGTCACAACTGAAGGTGCAATTCTGACAGTTCAAGATGATCTGTGTCTCTGTTGCTGCATTCTCACTCTTCCCATCAGCTATGCATTCTCACCCTCTTCCTTGTCCTAGCACTGGTATTTGCTTGACCTGACAGCTCTACTCCCTCCAAAAGATGATGTTTTCTGCTGGCATACACTCCGCAAATTGGCTCCCTGAGGGGAAGGGTGGTCCCTCAGTTCTCATGTGGTTTTAGTTCCCATGAGAGCACAAGCTTAGTCTGACAAACTGTCATGAAGCCACAGTCCAATAGAGTGGACTATTGCACAAGCAAGAAACAAGAGGAAAAAGTGAATTCCTTAAGCCACATTTATTGCCAAATGCACTAGCTCAAGCCACAGGCTTTATCTTTTCTGACAACCACTGTGTGGTATTAGAATGACTTTTCAGGGAATGATGCTAACAGAGAGAATCCTACAAACCTCAGATTTACTTTCAGAACTGACAATGAATGGGTATTTCTGAAGTAACACAGATTTTCACATACTTTGCTTTGCTGCATTTATCTATCAGTATTTATTACAGGAACAGATTCTTAAAGACTTCTACAAATAGTCAATGTGAAACAGAACAGTGCATCATTTAACAGGTCAGCTTCCAAACCTCAAAGAAAAAGGAGCATTATCAAAACCCACTTAAAAAGACAAAAGAGATGTATTTTGGGAAAGAGTTAAGATCACAGCGTAATTTCAGCTGGATCCTGGGCTAGTGCAATAAAGCTTTTAAGTCTATAAAAAATATCAAAGCCCAAAAAAGGTAACCACTATTTATATGGCCAAACAATTTATGCAAGATTCAAACTGGGAACAGGGTAGGTCCCAAGATCTCATAAAGCCGATCAATTTGAGGTTGAAACTATTTATGACACAGTGCCATCAAGATAAAAACCACATAGCACTGTTACACTTTGGACTTTATTTTTTTTTAAATGGTTTTGTACTTCACCTCCAAAAAATCCCAGTCAACTCTGCTCTTAACCACATTCACAGTATCTTTTTGTTAAACACACAGAGGGACTTTCACAGACGGAAATCTTTTGGAGGAACAAAATGTGTATCAAATTTAAGCACGAGGAAGAGGTACGGAAGGGATACAGGAGAAAGCAACCTCTCTAGGAGCTGGCAGTTTAAATGACTTTAGGGAAGCTGAACAGGGTGTGTATAAATGGGGGTGGCTGTGTTTGTTCTAAGTTTTAGCAGTTAGGGTTGCCAAGAGTAGTGTCTCCCTTGCATCTGAAAGTAACACAAACTTCTGTTGCTACCCAAGATTTTCCCAAAGAGCAGAATAACAAACAGACAAAATTCTTGCATTTCACCCTAACCCACAATCTTCAACAGCAGCTTTGAAATTGTCTTCCCCCCCCGCCCCTTCTCTCCCCTCCACCCCATTTACTCCTCACAGCTACTGGGTTAAGCTCCGAGCAGCAGGGCAGCTCCACTGGACTGAAGGACCCAGCAACAAAGAAGCAGGGACTGAGAGGAAGACAAGATGACACATTGCAAGTAAGGACTTCAGAAGGGACTAGAACAGGTGATCCCCAGCAGCCGAAGTAAAAGAAGATGAGAAAAGGGGAAGTAAAACAAATCCAGTTCAAGCAGAGGTGGAAGTCAACAAAATGTTCCTAACAAAGCAAAGCTAGAATGAAAATAATACCTCATAAATTGGATCTAGAAGCATCAAAACTGGTTGGAAAGGAAATCCAACAATTCCACGTAGGGTCCAAGTTCCTCAGCAATGTGCTGCCCTTGAATCGCTTTATGCTTGACACAAGGAAACTGCTCATATTAATCTAGAGTTAACAAGCATCTAGTGCACGCTTTTATACTACAGAAATTTAAATTTAGATCAAGCCAAAAATATATATGGCAGCAATCACAACTCCTGGTGTAACCAAAAACGGTGTTTCAAATCCCTGATAATGAACTAGTGCGCTGAGCTAACTGACAATAAGAGGTTTAACTCTGCACACAAGGAACTAAAGTGAATCTGTGAATGTTATTACAGATTACCTACACGGAGCAGTCACTGGCAGATTATGGCCATATCTGCATATTTAAAAATAAATGAGGATTTGTGCTCAATTAAAAGTGGAAGGCCAAACAAAAAGAGACATACCAGTGTTCTGTTTTAAGTTTATGCTGCACATTCATAGCCTAACATTATCAAACCTATTTTACTGTCTTTGCAGACACCCACCGAATTCCTGGCCTAGAGCTGGCGTTTATGTGTGTTTTGGGACACGCAGAAAAGGCCTCGATTTCTCACTAGGGAAAGAAAAAAGGGCAAAATCTGTATTTTGAACAGAGAAAGTTACTGGGGACAAAAGGGCATTGGGGACTTCTTTTTCAAAAAAAGCCCAAAACGATTGCAAGGAGCCTTCCATAACAACAACAAACGCAAGAGAGAGGATAAGGAGGGGAAAAAAAAAGGGGGGGGGGAAGGAGGGGGATAAAAGAAGCAGGGGGGGGGCGGGAAGGGAGGAGGGGGGCAGAAGGGGAAGTCGGGGTGGGGAATGGGAAGAGGAGGGAGAAAGAAGGGGGGGAAAGGAGAGAACGGGGAAAGAAGGGGCAGGCAGAGGGGGGGAAAGAGGAAGGGGGAGAGGAAAGGCGGGGGGCGAGTGGGAAGAGCAGAGAAAAGCAATCACATATCCCTTAACCCCCGCGGCCCTGGATTCACGCCCTCGATTTGACGCCCCGACCCACAACTTTCCGCCGGTCCTTACCCCCACCCCACCCCCCGCGTTCGATAGGGTCGGGGCGGCTCCCTGCCCCTCCCGCCCGCCCGGCAGTGACAGGAGCCGATCCCTGCGGCCGCGGCCCTGCCGTAAACAAGTTTGAAGGGGCCGCGGCCTGGCCGGCCGGGGAGGGGCAGGCGCGGCGCTGACAGGGCCCTCACAAAAGGGCAGGACCCCCCCCCCTCCACCTCCCGGCGCAGGGCGGGGCCCGACCCGGCGCGCGGCGCTCGCCTCGCGGCCGGGGGAGGGGGGAAGG
>JAUMJL010001725.1:0-70665 GCA_033558185.1 Dromococcyx pavoninus
GGAGCAAAAGAGAGAGAGAGAGAGAGAGAGAGGAGCAAGAGAGAGAGAGAGAGAGAGATAGGAGCAAGAGAGAGAGAGAGAGAGAGAGGAGCAAAAGAGAGAGAGAGGAGCAAAAGAGAGAGAGAGAGAGAGGAGTAAAGAGAGAGAGAGAGAGGAGCAAAAGAGATAGAGAGAGAGGAGCAAAAGAGAGAGAGAGAGAGAGGAGTGAAAGAGAGAGAGAGAGAGAGAGGAGCAAGAGAGAGAGAGAGAGGAGCAAAAGAGAGAGAGAGAGAGAGAGGAGCAAAGGAGAGAGAGAGAGAGAGAGAGGAGCAAAAGAGAGAGAGAGAGGAGCAAAAGAGAGAGAGAGAGAGAGGAGCAAAAGAGAGAGAGAGATAGAGGAGCAAAAGAGAGAGAGAGAGGAGCAAAAGAGAGAGAGAGGAGCAAAAGAGAGAGAGAGGAGCAAAAGAGAGAGAGAGAGGAGCAAAAGAGAGAGAGAGGAGCAAAAGAGAGAGAGAGGAGCAAGAGAGAGAGAGAGAGGAGCAAAAGAGAGAGATAGAGAGGAGCAAAAGAGAGAGAGAGAGAGGAGCAAAAGAGAGAGAGAGAGAGGAGCAAGAGAGAGAGAGAGAGGAGCAAAAGAGAGAGAGAGGAGCAAAAGAGAGAGAGAGAGGAGCAGAAGAGAGAGGAGCAAAAGAGAGAGAGAGAGAGGAGCAAAAGAGAAAGAGAGAGGAGCAAAAGAGAGAGAGAGAGAGGAGCAAAAGAGAGAGAGAGAGAGGAGCAAAAGAGACAGACAGAGAGAGGAGCAAAAGAGACAGACAGAGAGAGGATCAAAAGAGAGAGAGAGAGAGAGATAGGAGCAAAAGAGAGAGAGGGAGAGAGAGAGAGGAGCAAAAGAGAGAGAGAGAGAGAGAGAGAGAGAGAGGCGCAAAAGAGAGAGAGAGAGAGAGAGGAGCAAAAGAGAGAGAGAGAGAGGAGCAAAAGAGAGAGAGAGAGAGAGGAGCAAAAGAGAGAGAGAGAGAGAGGAGCAAGAGAGAGAGAGAGAGAGAGGAGCAAAAGAGAGAGAGAGAGAGGAGCAAAAGAGAGAGAGAGAGAGAGGAGCAAAAGAGAGAGAGAGAGAGAGGAGCAAAAGAGAGAGAGAGAGAGAGGAGCAAAAGAGAGAGAGAGACTAGCAAAAGAGAGAGAGAGAGAGAGAGGAGCAAGAGAGACAGAGAGAGAGAGGAGCAAAAGAGAGAGAGAGAGAGAGAGAGAGGAGCAAGAGAGAGAGAGAGGAGCAAAAGAGAGAGAGAGGAGCAAAAGAGAGAGAGAGAGAGAGGAGTAAAAGAGAGAGAGAGAGAGGAGCAAAAGAGATAGAGAGAGAGGAGCGAAAGAGAGAGAGAGAGAGAGGAGTGAAAGAGAGAGAGAGAGAGAGAGAGAGAGGAGCAAGAGAGAGAGAGAGAGAGAGAGGAGCAAAAGAGAGAGAGGAGCGAAAGAGAGAGAGAGAGAGAGGAGCAAAAGAGAGAGAGAGAGAGGAGCAAAAGAGAGAGAGAGAGAGAGAGGAGCAAAGGAGAGAGAGAGAGAGAGAGGAGCAAAAGAGAGAGAGAGAGGAGCAAAAGACAGAGAGAGAGAGAGAGGAGCAAAAGAGAGAGAGAGATAGAGGAGCAAAAGAGAGACAGAGAGGAGCAAAAGAGAGAGAGAGGAGCAAAAGAGAGAGAGAGAGGAGCAAAAGAGAGAGAGAGAGAGAGGAGCAAGAGAGAGAGAGAGAGAGAGAGGAGCAAAAGAGAGAGATAGAGAGGAGCAAAAGAGAGAGATAGAGAGGAGCAAAAGAGAGGGAGAGAGAGGAGCAAGAGAGAGAGAGAGAGGAGCAAAAGAGAGAGAGAGGAGCAAAAGAGAGAGAGAGGAGCAGAAGAGAGAGAGAGAGAGGAGCGAAAGAGAGAGAGAGAGAGAGAGGAGCAAAAGAGAGAGAGAGAGAGAGAGGAGCAAAAGAGAGAGAGAGAGAGAGGAGTAAAAGAGAGAGAGAGAGAGAGAGAGAGGAGCAAAAGAGAGAGAGAGAGGAGGAAAAGAGAGAGAGAGAGAGGAGCAAAAGAGAGAGAGAGAGAGAGAGGAGCAAAAGAGAGAGAGAGAGAGAGGAGCAAAAGAGAGAGAGAGAGGAGCAAAAGAGAGAGAGAGAGAGAGAGAGAGGAGCAAAAGAGAGAGAGAGAGAGGAGCAAAGAGAGAGAGAGAGAGAGAGAGAGGAGCAAAAGAGAGAGAGAGAGGAGCAAAAGAGAGAGAGAGAGAGAGAGAGGATCAAAAGAGAGAGAGAGAGAGAGAGAGGAGCAAAAGAGAGACGAGAGAGAGAGGAGCAAAAGAGAGAGAGAGACTAGCAAAAGAGAGAGAGAGAGAGAGAGGAGCAAGAGAGACAGAGAGAGAGAGGAGCAAAAGAGAGAGAGAGAGAGAGAGAGAGAGGAGCAAGAGAGAGAGAGAGAGAGAGATAGGAGCAAGAGAGAGAGAGAGAGATAGGAGCAAGAGAGAGAGAGAGAGAGAGAGAGGAGCAAAAGAGAGAGAGAGGAGCAAAAGAGAGAGAGAGAGAGAGGAGTAAAAGAGAGAGAGAGAGAGGAGCAAAAGAGATAGAGAGAGAGGAGCAAAGAGAGAGAGAGAGAGAGGAGTGAAAGAGAGAGAGAGAGAGAGAGAGAGAGGAGCAAGAGAGAGAGAGAGAGAGAGGAGCAAAAGAGAGAGAGAGAGGAGCAAAAGAGAGAGAGAGAGAGAGAGGAGCAAAAGAGAGAGAGAGAGAGGAGCAAAAGAGAGAGAGAGAGAGGAGCAAAAGAGAGAGAGAGAGAGGAGCAAAGGAGAGAGAGAGAGAGAGAGGAGCAAAGAGAGAGAGAGAGAGAGAGGAGCAAAAGAGAGAGAGAGAGAGAGGAGCAAAAGAGAGAGAGAGATAGAGGAGCAAAAGAGAGAGAGAGAGGAGCAAAAGAGAGAGAGAGGAGCAAAAGAGAGAGAGAGAGGAGCAAAAGAGAGAGAGAGAGAGAGGAGCAAGAGAGAGAGAGAGAGAGAGGAGCAAGAGAGAGAGAGAGAGAGAGGAGCAAAAGAGAGAGATAGAGAGGAGCAAAAGAGAGAGATAGAGAGGAGCAAAAGAGAGAGAGAGAGAGAGGAGCAAGAGAGAGAGAGAGAGGAGCAAAAGAGAGAGAGAGGAGCAAAAGAGAGAGAGAGAGGAGCAGAAGAGAGAGAGAGAGAGGAGCAGAGAGAGAGAGGAGAGAGAGGAGCAAAAGAGAGAGAGAGAGAGAGAGGAGCAAAAGAGAGAGAGAGAGAGAGAGGAGCAAAGAGAGAGAGAGAGAGAGAGGAGCAAAAGAGAGAGAGAGAGAGAGGAGTAAAAGAGAGAGAGAGAGAGAGAGAGAGGAGCAAAAGAGAGAGAGAGAGGAGGAAAGAGAGAGAGAGAGAGGAGCAAAAGAGAGAGAGAGAGAGAGAGGAGCAAAAGAGAGAGAGAGAGAGAGGAGCAAAAGAGAGAGAGAGAGGAGCAAAAGAGAGAGAGAGAGAGAGAGAGAGGAGCAAAAGAGAGAGAGAGAGAGGAGCAAAAGAGAGAGAGAGAGAGAGAGAGGAGCAAAAGAGAGAGAGAGAGGAGCAAAAGAGAGAGAGGAGGGAGAGAGAGGAGCAAAAGAGAGAGAGAGAGAGAGGAGCAAAAGAGAGAGAGAGAGAGAGAGGAGCAAAAGAGAGAGAGAGAGAGAGAGGAGCAAAAGATTGAGAGAGAGAGAGAGGAGCAAAAGAGAGAGAGAGAAAGAGAGAGGAGCAAAAGAGAGAGAGAGAAAGAGAGAGGAGCAAAAGAGAGAGAGAGAGAGAGGAGCAAAAGAGAGAGAGAGAGAGAGAGGAGCAAAAGAGAGAGAGAGAGAGGAGCAAAAGAGAGAGAGAGAGAGAGAGGAGCAAAAGAGAGAGAGAGAGAGGAGCAAAAGAGAGAGAGAGAGAGAGGAGCAAAAGAGAGAGAGAGAGAGAGGAGCAAAAGAGAGAGAGAGAGGAGCAAAAGAGAGAGAGAGAGAGAGAGGAGCAAAAGAGAGAGAGAGAGAGAGAGAGAGGAGCAAAAGAGAGAGAGAGAGAGAGAGGAGCAAAAGAGAGAGAGAGAGAGAGAGAGGAGCAAAAGAGACAGCGAGAGAGGACAGAGCAGCAAAAGATATAGAGAGAGAGGAGCGTTTGTTCCAAGTAGCATCACTGGCATGATGTGTGGAGGCAGCCTGTCCCCCGAACATCCACCTTAGCACTGGCAGTCGGGGTGCCAGGAGGAGCTGTGCTTCTGTGCCGACTACCTCTGAGGCGGCTTGAACTCCTTCATGAGCGGCCAGGAATCTATCTCTCTCTGTCGGGGTGTATTGGCTTCGGACCCTCTGTAGCCTCGGCTCCAGAATCCAAGTGGTCGACCTCGAGCCTCACCAGGCCCCTTCTGCCAAAGGCTCAGGAAAGACCATTATTCCCGGCTGCAGAATAGAGCACTTTCTTCATGTCTGGTCCTGTCCTGACTGGCCCAAGGGCTACAGCATGAGCAATCTCCCGCTTTATCTGTTCAAAGGCCTGCTGCTGTTCAGGGTCCCAGTGGAAATTGTTCTTCTTACGGGTTACCAGGTAGAGAGGGCTTACAATCTGGCTGTATTCTGGGATATGCATCCTCCATAAACCTATGGCAGCCAGGATGCCTTGTGTTTCCTTCTTGCTGGTCGGTAGAGACATTGCCATGATCTTGTCGATGACTTCTATCGGAATCTGACGACGTCCATCCTGCCACTTCACTCCCAGATGCATACATTTGGGAGGTGCCCTCTGCCAGGTCAGATCCTTGTTCATAGGAAACTGGCACTGCACTTACTCTCACTGATCTTCTTCTGCTCCTCTTCAGTTCTCATACTTGGGCTTCTAGTGCACGGGTAGGTTTCCAGTCCCACAGTTTCATGTCTTCTCCATGGTCACCGAGGAATTACCACAGCTCGGCTCATTGAGGTCTGTTCCCTTTCTCTAGCTGGGGGGCGCCAGGCTCTGAACTCAGAGGCTCTGACCTGCTCTGGTGCTACTTGAAGACCTTTCTTAGAGACTAAGTTTCCTCTGCTCATCCCCGAGACTCTCAACCAATGTCTCTACAGTAGAGATATGGGCCTGTATTGGCCCATGGACCATTCCCTCGTATATCCTAAGTTTACTTATTACAGAACCCACTGCCTCTTGGTTTCCTCCTGAATACGTGGATGCCAGGAAATTGGAGTATACAGCTGGCCCCTGGTGTGAGAGGCTCCACCACATCTGTGATGTGCACCTGACCTTGTCTGGGTCGCTATTGGGTTGCCCATCCCTTCCAAAAAGTACTTCTAACAGTGCCATTTCTCTCAGACGTCGGATCCCTTCTTCCATAGTCTTCCAAGTCATCTTATGATGATGTTCCTGCAGGACGTCTCTGTAAACAAACTTCTCTCTTACAGCTGTTAGAAGTCACGCCCAAAGTGAGAGGGGTTTTGATTCCCTCACAAAGACCTGCTCGATACCCACATCCTGGGCCAGAGACCCCCAAAACCTGGGTTCAGTACCATCAAGTTGTAAGTTTTCACCCATACGGTCCCAAACTCGGATTAACCGAGTCAGGAAAGGCTCACCTGGCTGTCGAGTAATGTCTTTCCGCAGACTACGGAGATTGTCAAATGACTGCGATTCACTAATAATCTCTGGTTCTGGGTCTGCTACCTGTGAAGGTGCCACTTCCCCCTCATCATCCACTGGGCAAACTGATTTGGTCTTATATTTCCTTTTTTGGATAGGGGCAACTTCTGTTGGCTTGGACAGTTCTCTTGGTTCAGCCATGTCCTGAGTCACCATGACGTCAGGCGTTTTATTCCCTTCCTTCTCTCCCTGGGGGTGCTTCTGGGTGCATTCTCAAGGGATTCTGGTCCTAACTTCATATAAGAGATAGGCCATAATGGCACAGGCCATAATGGCACAAAATTGCAGGCAAACTACAAAAGGAAAGATATCTCTGGCATCTAGGGAGAGTTTGAGCTTCCCAAAAGCTGTCGTAGCAGTACTGAAAATACTACCCTGTGTTCCACCCCAAGGATGGGTATCATTATCAGTAGACCCCCAGAGGTAATAGCTCAGACTAGGGCAGGAATACAACCTTGAAAACACCTTCCCAATGAGAATCACAGGCATTGAGTTCATAACACTATAAATCCAAAATAAGAACTCGATAATAATCACAGCTGCCTGAGTTCTATCAGTCGACGTGCCAAGATGAATTAAGCCCACCAGGCCTTTCAGCATGATTCTATACCAACAAAAACCAAACATATAGTACAGTACAAGAACTGTTATCTTTCCTCTGCTCTTTGCCCCACGTTGGGCGCCAATTAAATGTCTTAGTTTAAAGGAAAAACTAAGATGTCTGTTGGGTTTATATCTCCCACAAGAAAATCACCACAGCCCTTAGCAATTAACAGACTTTAATCAAGAGGAGAAGACGAAACTGTATAGGAAAAGATAACAGTTCTCAACTGTAAAATATATACGTAACCAAACACAGAACCGAACAGTCAGCAACGCTGTAACCCAACAATTCAAAACCCAACACCTCAAATGAGTTAAGTAAGTCCTCCGTGCTGCAGCTGGGCTCTGAGGGCAAAACAAACCTCACCTGGGGGAAGGGTGGTCAAAAGGCAGGTTGGAAATCCACTCCTAGGAGGCGCCAGGGGAGGAAGGAAATGGGAAAGAAGTCCAGAAAGTCTGCAGAAAAATCCAGCTGGTGCCAAAAATGGTGTAGTGGCAAGTCTGTACTGGAAGCCGCCCTTCTGCCCAGGATGTCCCCAGTAATGCTGCCCCCCTGGAAACTCACAGTCCCAGCCGACTGACCGGTCCCCCACCGGGCTGGCCAGGCCCCAACCCTACCAGTCCCAATGTTAGCAAGGGGAAAAGAATTCTGAAAAAACTGAAACTACAACAGTACCTCAGGTGAAAGTGGAAAAAGAAGAAAGGGAGAACAGGAACAAAATTTTCAGAACATGGGTAGGACGAGGAGGGTATGAGAAATGTTAATTCTATGTAGTATAGAGAGATTATTGCCAAATACAGTCATTCTTTGATTTTGACTAGCATGTTGCAAAATCATTTTTTTTTAAATTAACCTTCCTTCAAGTTTCTTCCTTTAAAACTAGGTGTTTCTCTTTTTTTTTTTTCCTTTTTGAGATCTTCATGATGTACATTAGTGTATTTTGTATGGTTATCTGTAGTCTTTCTTACTCTTATTTTGAAAGGAAAAAAATTCCAGAAATGAGAGTTTTAATCTGGAGACCTATACTCAGTTCCCTGCTGTGTTAAGGATTGTGTGTATGATTTGGTCTGGAGCAAATTATTTGGGCTCAGATAATCAAAGATATTTAGGGACCTAATTCCTCTTAGCTACTTTTTGGTTGCAGTTTTTAAATATATGAAAATGTATGGGTTTTTTTCTCTTTGTTAATACCCTTTATATGGTTTCATATTCTGGTTCAACCTCTGGTATATACATTAGTCAATTTAAAAGGAAAATGACTGGGATATATGTGCCCCTCTCCTGTCTCCAGCACGTGCAGGGGGAGAAGGATGTTGAGTTTTGTTGGCAATCTCATGTTTGAAGAAGATAGTTTTTTTGTACTAAATTGACCATGTTCTAATCAACAATAAATGAAGGATACTAAGTTGATGATTTAAGTCCTTTAGCGTGGATCAGTCTCCAAGAAAGGTTTTGGAACTCAGATGTTGATGTCTTCATCTTTACTTACAATTCTCAGTGACCCTTAACATTACCAATGAATGCAAGAAAATAAGTTTTGAACTTCATTGTGAAAACAAGTTGATTGTATAATTTTTTTTTTAGCACTACAGCCTAGATTTAGTGTGATGTATTAAACCTGTATTGCATTTTTAGTACCTTTTTCCATTGTGGAGATTATGTTCCCACTGGTCAATACCTGATATTATATCACCATGGTAAGGTAAATTCTAAATATAGTGCAAGAAGATTATTTAGTATATTTTAACCCTATTCTTCTATTCATATTCCTCCCTCATTTTGGGGACCTTTCTCAGAAGAGCAGATTTAAAAAGACTTGCTTCTTTGTTTGGAAGATATGTTTAAGAAGTTTGGAGGAATCAACTTGATTCAAGTTGTTTTCTGATTACAAAGAGGGATGGTGGACTGCAGCTCATCTTGACACAATACAGTTCTTTTACAAGGACTTTGATTTCTGTATATTTACTTTAGTCAAGTCTGTCTCTGGTTCAGAGGAGAAAGATGCATGCTACAATATACCTGTCAGAACTTTGCAGATCTGAGATGTAGACTTCCTAGTTGGAGGAGATGTCAAGTACTGCAAGACCCATCTTCTGGTCTTTCTACTTCCCTGTGTGCATTTACAAAGTATCTGTGACTTGCAATATATATTTGAGGGTTTATGTACCCTGGTTTGGATGAATGAGTCATAGAAGTTGCATGGCAGACATCCCTGCCAAATTCAAACAATACTTATGTTAAATTGGTTCTTATAATGAAATCTTATCGCCCAGTGGCAGTTATAGAATATTAGTCTAAAAAAACAACCAACAAGCTTCTGCAGAAAAATTAGAGATTATAGCATCAGATACTTCAGGTTGATTTAGGTTTATTTCATAGAATGGTTTGGATTGGAAGGGACCTTTAACAGTCTAGTCCAACCCCCCTGCAGTGAGCAAGGACATCTTCAACTAGATCAGGTTGCTCAGAGCCCCATCCAACCTGACCTCAAATACCTCCAGGGATGGGGCATCTACCACCTCTCTGGGAAACCTGTGTCAGCTTTAAAAAAAAAAAAAAAATCTTCCTTATATTTAGTCTAAATCTACCCTCTCTTAGTTTAAAACCATGTGTCAGTTGAAATAATTAGAAATATGAGAATCCTTACTGATATTTGACTGTTGTTTTCTAACCTATATCAGAGAAATTATTAATCTCAAATACTAAAGGAAATTGTTGTTGTTATAGAACTCTGAAGTGTCACATACATCTTTATCCAAACTCATTTTTAAGAATGATAGACTAAATAATGTAATACTGCTGTTCACATATTTCAGAGATGTCAAACTCACAGCTCCTGCTGTTCTCCTGCTCCTGCAGCGTAACACGCGTCACACGCTGCACACGTGCCCAACACTGGCAGGAGCGTAGGGGCGAGGAGCTCGGCACTGCTGCTGGGTAGAAATAAGGTGCCAGGCCAGATAAAACAAGGTGGAGGGCTGCATTCGGCCTGTGGGACGTGAATTTGACACCCCTGACATATTTAGTCCATAATTGAAAAAGATTCTGCTCTCAGTGAATTGATGGTAGTGATCAGTTGTGCTAGAAACTTGATCATAGAACCAATCCTGAAGCTATTATTTTACTGTGCTTTTGGCCTTCCCCCTGTAGAAACAAGAGAAATTCCAAGTTCACTTCTGTATCTACCTGGTAGTCTAGAACAGTGGCTTCCAAACTTTTTGATTGCGCACCCCTATCAGTACAAAAATTTTTGAGCATGCATCTCCACTATGTGTGTATTTATTTATTTATAAATTATATACGTGTATTACTCTGCTAATGTTATGTAAATTATAAAACATACTATATTGGATCTGGCTGACTTGGAGGTTTTTTTCCCCACATAGCAACCCTCACATTTCTGTGCTTTGTATTGGTAGCTGGAAGGGGGCTGATAACACACCAATGTTTTGGTTACTGCTGAGCAGTGCTCCCACTGCATCAAGGCTGCCTCTCCAACATTCCACCCCCCACTGGTAGGCTGGGAGTGTGCAAGATCTTGGGAGGGGACACAGCCCGGACAGCTGACCCCAACTGACCAAAGGGATATTTCATACCATATGATATTATGCTCAGCAATAAAAGCTAACAGAAAGGAGGAGGAGAGGGGGCATTCATTATTTATTATATTTGTCTTCTGGAGCAACTGCTATGTGTACTGAAGCCCTGCTTCCCAGGAAGTGCCTGTTGATGGGAAGTAGAGAATAAATCTTTTGTTTTCCTTTGTTTTGCACATGACCTTTGTTTTGCTTTATTAAACTGCCTTTATCTTGACCCAGCCAGGGTCAACCCACCAGTCCTTTTTTTGGTGCCCAACATGGGGCATGAGAAAACAGCAGTTTTGAATTGTGTGCTATAATTATAGTAGTTATTAAGTGGCAAGCTGCTGTGCGAGTCACGAAGTTTGCTGGTTGCATTGTTTATCTCTTTATTTTGCTGAGCTTGAGAACACCTTAATACAAACAATGGCTATGTGCTTTGTTCTGGCATTGATGGCCTTGCTGTATTGTGGAGAGGATGAGGGAATACACCTCCCTACTCAGGACTGATGCGAGTGGTTTTATTGCACAGGCTCCTGAGTTCCTTGTTCACCCTTATGTGAGCTGTTTAATACTACTAAATAATACTGTTAGCATATTATGGGGTTTGTGGAATCAGGTCTCATCCTGGTAAGAGAAGACAACTTTTGGGTGAGGCAATATTGAAATGTGCCCTGAGATAGCCAGTCCCTGGGTGGCAGGGTGTGTATGGAAGGATTTGGACAGATTCCTAGGGCTGTTATCACCTCCCATATCCTGGGGCTTTATACCTGAACAGGCAAGTAATCCTGGCAAACTGATGCACCACCTGATAGAAGAGTGCCTTGCCCTATCCCAATGAAAACCAGCAGCTCCTAGCACTTTACTGGGGCCTGGCCTGTTCCTATTGAGCCACAGTTCAGTACTCTGAGAGGACTGTAGTTGAGATAGGGACCTAAACTGCATCTGAAGACACCATAGGTCAAGATAGGGGCCCAAACAACAACTACAGTAATTGCCACAGTAGTGAAAAAGAAACAGTGGACAAGGAGAACGACAAGTCCATATCATCGATTATTAAGGGAGGAGGAAGAAGAGGAAAGGTTTGATCAAGAAGCTGGTCCTTTGAAAAAGACAAAGAAATTGGAGGAAGGAGCAAGAGAATTTGGACAGGTGGAAACTACCCAGTCCTTGACCTCATCAGAACTCTGAGACATGCAGAAAGATTACAGCTGCCAGCTAAGTGAGCGGATTACTTCTGGGATAACAGGGATGACAGTCGGTAACTGGAAGGTAAGGGAAGCCCAACAGCTGGGATCCCTTGTTAGGAACCGTGGAATTGGAAAAGAGGCAGCAGTTTGCAGTCTCTGGATTCTTCTGAAAGCTGGTTTCACCATGAAGAAAAGCAAAGTCAAGGGACCTGTGCAGGAGATTCAGTTATTGGGAATAAAAAGGTAGGATGGATGTAGTCATGTGCCTATGGATGTGATCAACAAGGTACCAACTATGTCTCCACCAGCTAACAAGAAGGAAATCCAAGCTTTCCTAGTCCTTGTGGGATTCTGGAGAATGTGTACTTCAGGTTACAGTCAGCTTGTGAGCCTTTTTGAGTAACCCAAAAGAAGCACTATTTTGTGTGGGGTTCTGAGCAACAGCAAGCCTTTGAGCAGATCCAACAGGTGACAGATCATGAGATAGCTCTTGAACCTGTTCGGACAGGACCAGCTGTGCAAAACATGCTCTACACTGCAGCTGGGGAGCATGGAAATAGCCAGGACAGCTGACCCCAACTGACCAAAGGGATATTCCATACCATATGATGTTGTGCTCAGCAATAAAAGCTAACAGAATGGAGGAGGAAAGAGGGGGGCATTTGTTATTTATGAAGTTTGTCTTCTGGAGCAACTGCTTCTCAGGAAGTGGCTGGACATTGCCTGCTGATGAGAAGTAGGGAATAAATCTTTTCCTTTGCTTTGCGTGTGGCCTTTGTTTTGCTTTATTAAACTGCCTTTACCTTGACCCACAAGTTTTTTCCATCTTATTTTCTCCCCCTCAATATCCTGCTGAGGAGGGGAGTGATAGAGCGGCTTTGGTGGGCACCTGGCATCTAAGCAGGGTCAACCCTCCACACATGCACAAAAAACGAAATTGAAGAAGGATGAGAGAAAGATGAAAGGACCAGTATTTAAAATTTTATTTATTTATTTATTAGTGGAAGAAAAAAACTTTTTGTTCTTGCTAAAAATTATTGTTAATAATTTTTAGTGAGAGCAATGTGATTTGAATATGCTTCATTAGTTTTTTAAATCTTGGTTTAATACTTTGTGATGCGGTGATTCAAAGGTCTGGTTCTAAGTTCAGTTTATTTTGATACTTGGTTTTACTGGCTGTCATAGCTGAAAAAGATACCTCACAAAGATACGTGGATCCAAATGGAAGAAGTGCGTTATTGCCTGTGCTTACTAAATTGTGATACTCATTTTTCAATCCCATCTGCCAATTATGCAGTGTTTTTTGTTGAAATTCAGTGTGTGGTTTAACCCTGGAAGGCAGTGAAGCACCACACAGCTGCTTGTTCACTCCCCCTTCAGTGGAATGGGGGAAGAGAATAGGAAGGGTAAAAGTGAGAAAACTTGTGGTTTGAATTAAGGACAGTTTAATAGGGAGAGCAAAATAAGGAATTAATTCACTACTGCAGATGTTTAGCCACCTGCAGGAAAGCAGGGATCCATCACACCATCGCTCTGACTGTCCTCCCTTCCTTCTCCTCTTCCCCTGGTTTTATTGCCAAGCATGACGTCATATGGCATGGAATATCCCTTTGGTCCGTTGGGGTCAGCTGTCCTGGCTTTGTCCCCTCCCAACTTCTTGTGGATCTCCAACTGAAACTGCTTCCAAGAGTGGAGACTTGAAATCAACAATGGACAAAGTCTCACTTTAAAGGCGATATGCTTAATGGAGTCTGGAGTTGGCCAGGTGTCCCCTGCAAGAGTCCAATAACTTGTCTAGGAGATCTCTTAGAAAAGTTCATGCAGGGGGAGTTCTTAGAGAGAGAGTCTCCATTTTGGGTAGAAAGCAAGTAATTTTTATATCACTGTATGGGGTTTGCATGGCAAGGTTTTGATAGCAGGTGTGTGTGTATGTGCCTACATGGGTGGCTTCTATGAGAAGCTGCTAGAAGATTTCCCCCATGTCTGATAGAGCCAGTTCCAGATGGCTTCACGTAGCCCATGGAGGACCATGTCAGAGGTGGATGTGCCTTGAAGGAGGCTGTGATCCTGTGGAGAGCCTGTGCTGGAGCAGTTCCTAAAGGACTGCACACCGTGGAAAGGACCCATACTGGAGCAGTTCATGAAGAACTGCAGCCTGTGAAAAGGACCCACGTTGGAGAGATTCATGAAGGACTGTTTCCTGTGGGTGGGACCCCCCACTGGAGCAGGGGAAGAGCATGAGGAGGAAGAAGTGGCAGAGATAAAGTGGTATGAACTGACTGCAACCACAATTCCCTGTGCTGCTTGGGGGGAGGAGGTAGAGAAAAGTTGGGAGTAATTGGTCAGTAAATGCTGAGTGATCTCTCTGTCCCACAAGTTTTTATTTATATTTTTTCTCCCCCTGTCCAGCTGAGGAGGAGGAGTGATAGAGCTGCTTGGTGGGCAATGACAGCCAGCCAAGATCAACCTACCACAATCGCTTGGACATAAAGGGACATAGGGCATCTCCACCTGGAGCAGCCAATAGACATTGCTAATTTCTATTTTTTAACCTGGGATGGTCAATAAATAATGATGTTTTCGTAATCTCAGACCATTTTTTAGTTTTCTAGACTGTTTTCCTGTTTTAGCAGTTAGAGCAGCCAATGGCAGTTACCAGTTCCTTCTTTTTCAGGATGTTTTTCCTCTTTTCCAGACTATTTTTTACCTTTCCAGACAATAAGTTGTTGTTACAGTTTCTTGGTTTTGTGCTTATCAATGGTATCCCAGGATGTCTCCAGTTTCTAGGTACCCAGCTGCACTTCAAAGATGCCAGTTCATAGAATCATAGAATCATCTGGTTGGAAAAGACCTCTGAGATCATCAAGTCCAACCGTACCCATCCCCTTACTAAACCATGTCCCTAAGAAACTCATCTACCTGCGTTTTAAACACCTCCAGGGATGGCGACTCCACCACCTCCCTGGGCAGCCTCTTCCAGTGCCTGACCACCCTTTCAGTGCAGAAATTTTTCCTGATGTCCAGTCTGACCCTCCCCTGGTGCAACTTGTGGCCATTTCCTCTCATCCTATCACCTATCACATACAAGAAGAAACCAACACCCACCTCACCACAACCTCCTTTCAGGCAGTTGTAGACAGTGATGAGGTCTCCCCTCAGGCTCCTCTTCTCTAAGCTAAACAAGCCCAGTTCCCTCAGTCACTCCTCGTAGGACTTGTTCTCCAGCCCCTTCACCAGCCTCGTTGCCCTTCTCTGGACGCTCTCCAACACCTCAATGTCCTTCTTGTAGTGAGGGGCCCAGAACTGAACACAGTACTCGAGGAGTGGCCTCACCAGTGCTGAGGACAGGGGCACAATCAACTCCCTTGTCCTGCTGGCCACACTGTTTCTGACACAGGCCAAGATGCAATCGGCCCTCTTGGCCACCTGGGCCACTGCTGGCTCATATTCAGCTGGCTGTCAACCAACACCCCCAGGTCCTTATTCTCCAGGCAGCTCTCCAGCCAGTCTTCCCCAAGCCTGTAACGCCATGTGGGGTTGTTGTGTCCCAAGTGCAGGACTCGGCCCTTGGTCTTGTGCTTCTCAAGGATGCTTCTGGTTCACAGGCCTAGTTCCCAGGCTAGCATTTCCCAGTCTGGCAGGTATTTTCTGTGTTGGTATTTCAGCAGACATCTTCTGTTCAGTGTTTTTCCCTTTATAACCAGGTCATCTTTATGGCTGATTCCATCAAAGATACCTGGTGTACTGTACTTTACACATGACCACGTGACATACAGACCGAGTGAGGGCACCAGTGTCAATCCATATATTAAGTATTAGTAAAGCTTAATCCTTCTTATTTGTTTTAAATATTTATAAATTCTAGTATTTTCTTCCCCTACTCCAACGGATCATCTTGTGCACCCCCCCCTTTGGAGACCATTGGTCTAGAACTGAAGACACTGAATAGAAGATATACTTCGTCTTTCCAATTTGAACAGATTTGGACCAATAGCATGGAGGTGAATGATTGTGTTTATTGTTATTACCTACTCTCCGAGTTCTCTTAGTCTGTTTGACACTTGTCATCATAGCATCCTTCACTCTCTGGGCACTCTCTGTCTCTCAGCTCATTCACCTCTCAGCTTACTTGCTCTCAGTGTATGCTTGCAATGTACTAAAAATTCTCACTGGACTTGCCTACCCAGCTCTGTGTCAATGCTTTTGGCTCACCTGGTCTTCTCCCTTTCTCCTCTCATCACTTCCTCTCTCTTCTCAGTGTACTCTTTACTCTCATTACTCTCAGGTCTTGGCTCACTCAATGCTTCTGTCCCAATTTAGTGCCCCCCCCCCCCCATCTCCAGGACAACAGCTTAAACAGGCCAGCTTTATCCCAATTCTCTACCCCAAAGGGGAAAGGGGAATGAGAGAAAGAGACTTGCAGGTTGGAAGCTAAAATAGCTTTAATGAAGCAATAATAAAAAGGAAGATAATATTTAAAAGAAAATAGTAAAATATATACAGGTATACAAAACCAATTCAGACTTCCCTGATGACAATACTTCACCACTGATGCTGCAGGGCAGGTGCGGGAAAAGTCCCAGACTGTATTCAACAGCAGGCAGGAGCTGGACTCAGGAACTGGATCCAGGAACATGCAGACGGGTTCAGGGACAGAGACAGACAGATATGGTTGGCCCTCCCTGAACATCGGCCATTGAAGAAGAAAGATTTACCCTCATGTTACTGAGTATGACGTGTATGGCATGGAATACTTCATTGGTCAGGTTTGGATCACCTGTCCTGTCTGCTCCTCCCAGCAGGTGCAGCGAGTGCAACCCCTTTTGCCACCAGCTCTAGGATGGTCTTAATTTACATAGGAATAAGTATGAGCAATGGCCTCTCTACACAGCAATACCCTGTTACCGTGGTGATAAACATGAAGGCATTATCACATCCAGAGGCAGCCACTGTCTGAAAAATGTGTTGGTAACTTTCAAAAACTGAAGTTACTCATAAGAGGCTTAGAGAATTGGTTCTGCTTTAGCCCAAACCAGAACAGCTCTGCTCTTGATTCTCAGCAGTCCCTCTCAACTGCTGACTGTCAACTCTTGAGACTCTCATGTCTCTAGACTTACTTGGTGCTTAATCCGTTGAATCACAAAGTCTCTCAACTCTCAGTGCTCCCTCTCTTGATGTTGGCACACTTGACTCAGCACACTGTCTTGGAGTTCCCACTTGGCTCTCTTGGTGCTCTCTGCTTTGGATGCTTGCTCAGCTCTCTGTCCACTCTGGGCTTGCTCTCAACTATCTGCACTCTTGACTTTTGGTGTTCCCATTCTTGACTCCTGCTCTGCTTTTTATTCTCTTGATGTCTGGATCTCTCTGGGAACTTGCTTGGTACTTAGGGTGCTCTCTCTCCACTCGCTGCTGACTTTTGGCTCATCCTCCTCTCTTGGCTCCCCTCCCTCAGTCCCCTCGACTTCCACTCTCTGCTTTTGCTCTTGGCCCCTCCAGCCCTCTGTCCAGTGTTGAACCTTGCAGGATCCTCTCTCAGCCCCTCCTACACTTAGAAGGATCTTCCCTCGGCCCTCTCTGCTCTCGCTCTCCTCTTTCTTGGTCCCTGCTTGTCTCACTCCTTTCTTGGCCATTTTTTTCTCAGCCTTTGCGCCTTTCTTGCTTTTCTCTCTCTTGGTCCTCTCTCCTCTTGCACATGTGTTGCTTTCCTCTCTCGGACCTCACTCCTCTCATTCCTCCCTCATGCTCCCCTCTCTTGGGTCATGCTCCCCTTTCACCTTCCTCTCACTTGACCCTCACTCCTCTCCCCCACTGCTTGATCTGTCCTCACCCTCCTCTCACTCCCCACTCTGTTGGCCCTTGCATCTCACTGTCCTCACACCCATTTTGTTCACCTGTGGCTCCCTCCCCCTTCTTAGCCCTCCACCCTCTCACCCCCCACCCCCGGGGTTCTTCGTTTCCCTCTCTCACTCCTCAGTCCACTCTCTCAGCTCTCATCCATTGCTCCTCACTCCTCATTCCCCTCTCCCTCAGCCCTCCCTTGCTCCTTTTTCATCTCTGCCCTTGTCTACAGCTGTCTGCTTCTTGTTCATCGCTCTTGCCTGTTCATACTTGGCTCTTGCTCCTTGCTCCTCTCTCTCTCTACTCCTTGCTCTTGCTCCTCATTCCTGGCTCTTGCTCCTCATTCACAGGCCATGTTCCTCTCAGCCTTTGTTTCTCTCTCCTTTCGCTACCCTCTCTTGGCCCTCACTCAGCCATTGACTCTTGCCTCCCCTCTGTCAGTTGTTGCTACTTGCTTCCCTGTCTCACTCTCCTGCTCCACCCCCCCCATGGCTCTCACTTCCCTCACACCCCTTAATCTTACTCTGAGATCTCAGCCCTTGCTCCCCTCTCTTTCAGCTGTTGCCCCACTTTCCTTGCTCCCCTCTCTCAGCTCTTCTTCTCACTCTCTTTGCTCACGGCTATTATTTCCCTTGCTCTCTGCTCTCACTCATCTCACACCCCTCACTCCAGGCTCCTGCTCATCTTGCTCTGGGCTCCCATGCCCTTCGCTAGCACCTCTCCCTCCCCTCTGGCATTCCCATCCCTTGTTCCTCAGTGTTGGCTTGCTCCCCTCATTCCTTATGATCCCAGCTCTTCCCATCATTCCCCTCTCTAGTACCCCCCACTCCTGGCTTTTGCCTTCCCCCTCCCCAAGCTCTTATCTCTCCATGCCCTCGCTCTTACCCTGCGACAGATGAATTCAGGGACTCTGATGTAGGTGCAAAACGAAGACGTTTATTTTAACACAAATCAATCTTTTATAACAGTCATTTTGCAAAGTCATTGTCCACACACCAATTTCACATCTATGATTGATTTAAAGCACTTGTACACCGGCCTTAAGCTGTTTCTTGATTGGTAGCATAAGTTCTGTTTTCCTTTACCTAACCCCTCATTATTGCCTCTTGATAAATGCCAGGGACTTTCCACTACTTTCAAGGTTAGCCAATTCTCCGCTCATTATCAAACCCTGTCAAGGCCTCTGTGCTATTCCCAGGCTTAACCCTACATGGCCCCATGCTCTTGCCCCACCCCCTTGCTCCTGCACCCCTTCCTTTTGTACCTCCCTCTTCTCCCTCCCCTCTTGCAACCCTCCTGTCTCTCTTGTTCCTTGCTCTCTTTGTGCCCTTCATTTGCGAATCTTGCTCCCCTTGCTCCTTTATCACCCCTCTACTCTGGGCTCTTGCTCATCTTGCCCTCAGATCTCATTCCCTTCGTTCTCGACTCTTGCTCTTGGCCTTCACTCTCGCCTCTTGCTCTCCCCTCTCTCAGCTGTCACCCCTTGCTCCTCACTCCTCTCTCTTGGCTCTCACACCTTGCTTCTCTCACCTCCCTTAATCTTGTCTCTCACTCCTCTTGCTCCCCTTCTTCTTAGCTGTAGGCTTTCACTCCTCTCTGTCAGCTCTCACTTATTGTTCCCCTCTTGTAGGCTTTTCACCCAGTGCTATGGGGACAGACGTTCTTTTGGGGATCCTTGGCAGAATGATGATGACACTAAATTGTAGTTACAATTAAAACTTTATTTTTTAACAAAATTTTAGGATCAGAATAGCACAGGAGTTTAATAAGTAGAATCAGTGTATCACAGAATTTTCTAGCTTAGCTTATGGTTCCTAATCACCTGGATCCTCTACAGATTGGGTCAAATCTTAATACTTGGCTTGCCACATCAATGTGACAATCATAATCTAGACTTGAAAACACATAAAAATATTACTCAGTCCTCAGAGGAAGCAGATGATGGTGGAGGCATCCCTAATCATTGAGGGATCATGGGTTTCACTGTCCAGCAGCAGTTCCAGTCCAAGTTCCCACTTAGGACTTCTAACTGCTTGATTTTATAGACAGTGCTCTATGCCACCACCTGGTTGGCCGAGTGCCCGGGACCTTCAAGGCTGGTAAGGAAAGGAAGAAGTCTATCTTGAGGCTGGTAGAAAGGGGAGGAAGAAATCTGCCTGATGCACAGGACCTTCAGGGCCTGATGAGGGGGGGAAAGGAGTCTGATATGCAACCAGCTCAGCGACAGACAATGGCCATTTGCCTTAAAAAATGGCATTAGTGATGCTAATCATAATATCAGGGGTCAGGAACAAGAGGTACCGGTCTCAAGGCTCTTGCTCACTTTTTGCGCAGTTCTCACTCCCCTCACTTTCCTATCTCTTGCTCCTCGCACACTCCTTGTTCTTGGCTCTTGCTTTACTCATACTCCTTGCTCTGTGCTCTCAGTCATCTTGCATTTGCTCCCTGCTCCACCTCCTCTCGGCCTGTTGTGGGTTAATCCCAGTAGGCAGCTAAGCCCCACACAGCTGCTCACTCCACCTGCAGTGGGATTCAGGAGAGAACTGGAAGGGTAAAAGTGAGAAAACTTGTGGATTGAGATAAAAAGTGGTTTAATAGATGAAGCAAACCTGCATGAACAAGCAAAGCAAAATACAGAACTCATTCACTACCTCCCATCGGCAGGCAGTGTTCAGCCATTCCCAGGAAAGCAGGGCTTTCCCACACATAATGGTTACTTGGGAAGACAAGCACCACAACTCCAAATTTCCCCCCATTCTCCTTCCCTGCAGCTTTTGTTGCTGAGCACAATTTTATGTGGTATGGAATATCCCTTTGGTCAGTTGAGGTCAGCTGTCCTGGCTGTGTCCCCTCCCAACTCCTTACACACTCTCAACCTACTCGCTGTAGGGGCAGCATGAGAAATAGAGAAGGCCTTGATGCTGTGTAAGCACTGTTCAGCAGTAGCTAAAAACATCCGTGTGTTATCAGCACTGTTTTGGTTACAAATCCATAGCACAGCCCCATAGGGGCTGCTATGAAGAAAATGAACTCTATTCCAGCCAAAGCCAGTACACAGCTGTAGGCTCTCACCCCCCTCTGTCAGCTTTCACTCCCTTTGCTCATGGATCTTGCTTCCCTTCCTCCCATTGCTCCCCTTGCTTCCACGTCCCTTGCTTTTGGATCTTGCTGCTCTTGCTCGTGGTTATTCAACCTTGCCCTCATTCCTCTTCCTTTCTCTTCTCGCTCCATTCTCCCCTTGCTACCCTTGCTCTTGTCCTTTGCTTCTTGTTCCCTTCTTTCTTGACTCTTGCTCCCCTTTGTCTTGGCTCTCTTCTCTCATTTTCCCCTTTCGACTCTCATCCCTCCCTCTTGCTCCCCTCTCTCTTGGCTGTCATCCCTTTCTTCTCACTCCCCTACCCAGCCCTTCTTCCCTTTCCCAGCACTCCCTCATTTCTCTCCTGGCTTTCTCTTAGGTCTTGCCTCTATCTTGGCAAGGGCTGCTTTCTTGGTTTTCTGCAAGCCTTTGCTCAGCTCTTGGCCCTCACTTTTCTCTCAACCTTTGCTCCTCTTTCCCCTCTCTTGGCTCTATTATGGCTTTCTCCTCCCTAGCCCCTCTTCTGGCACTTTCAGCTCTCTAAGCCCTCACCGTCCTCCCAGCTCTATCTCCTGTCTCTCATTCCTCACTCCTTTCTCACCCCTTGTTCCTCTCTCAGCTCTTTCTCAGTCTTTGTCCCACTCTCACAGCTATCTCTTGGGCCTCACCCTTCTCTCACCCCTTGCAGCTCTCATCCCTTGCTCCTGTTGCTCTTGGCTCACTCTCTCTTTTCTCCCTTGGCAATCTCTCACTCCTTGCTCGCTTCTCTTTTGCTCCTTGCTTCTCTCATTCCTTGCTCATGCTCTTCAATCCTCTCTCTCATGCCTCTATCTCACTCCTGTTGACTCTTTGCACTTTGCTCCTTTCGCTCAGCTCTTGTCCCTCACTCTGCTCTCGAGATGTGCTCCTCTCTCCATCCTTTCTTGGCCCTCCCCTCTCTTTCACTCTCAACCCACACTCTGTTCTTGATACTTGTTCCTCTCTCAGCCCTCTCCTCTTTTTGCTTTCAAACCTTTCACCTCTCCCATCTCTCTCTTAACTTGCCCCTCTTCCAGATCTGTCTCAGCTCTGTAGACCCTTGCCATGCTTCTGTCTCTCTCTTGGCCTTAGCTCCTCTCTTAGCCCTCACTTCTCTCAGGGTCCTCGCTCCTCTTGTCTTTGTCTCGCCCCTTACCCCTGTCCCGGCTCTCTCCTCCTACTTCTCTCTCCAGACTCTCTCTCAGTTCTCCAGGCCCTCACCCCTCTCACAATTCACTCCCAGTCTCTCTCAGCCCACATTCTCCTCTTAGTCCCTCTCACCTCTGTCTCAACATTCTATCAGTCCTTGACCCTCTGGGAGAGGTCTGAGAGAGGGCTCTTTTGGCCCTCGCTCCCCTCTTGGCTCTCTCTTGACTTGTTCCTCTCCCAGCTCTCTCCTGGTTTTCAGCCCTTGCTCCTCTACCAGTTCTCTCTCAGCTCCCTCTCCTGTCTGTCTTTGAGCCCTCACCTCTTTCCTGGCTCTTTCTTACTCCTCCCCTGGCTCTCTTCTCCCTCTCCGGGGCTCCCTCTTGTCTCTCTAGGCCCTTCCCACTTCTCACACCACCACTTCCCCCACCCCTCTCTTGGCCCTTGCTCTTCTCTGCACTCTCACCCCTCTCTCAACTTTCTCTGAGACCTTGACCCTCTCTTGGCTCTTTTGGCCCTCTCAGCCCCCACTCCTCTTTCAGTGATCTCTCTTGTTCCTCTCCCAGCTCTCACCTTTTTCTCTTTTGGCTCTGGCTCCTCTTTCAGCTCTCTCTTGGCCACCACTCCTCCTGGCCCTCACTCAGCTATTTGCTCTGCCTCACTCCCATTTGGGATTTCTTGGCTTACTCTCTGCTCACTCTCAGGTCTCTCTTGCCTTTCTCATGTGCATTCTTACCCCTCATTTCTCTGAGCTCTCTCTCAGTTCTCTCCTAGACCTCACTCCTCTCTTTACCCTTACTCCTCTCTAGGTTCTTGCTCCTTCATATACGCAGAGAGAAGACATGAAAGGTCAAAGCTCAATTAGAATTGAAACTGGCTGGTGTTGTGCCAGACAAGAAGATGATCTTTTTTAAGTAAGTTAATAGCAAGAGGAGGTGTAAAGAAAACATTAGACCAATACCTTTTGAAGATGGTCTCATTAATAGGGATGAAGAAAAAGCAGAGGCATTCAATGCTTTGGAGCATTGGGCAATCATTAATGGTGTGAAATTTAACAAGAACAAATGCCGCATTCTGTACCTAGGATGGAGTAACACTGAGCACAAGTATAAATTGGAAGAGGAGGAAAGCAGCCCTGCAGAAAGGGATCTGGGGGTGCTGGTTGACAGCAGGGTCAGTATGAGTTAGCAGTGTGCCCTGGTAGCCAAGAGGGCAAACAGTATCTGGGGTGCATCAAACACAGCATAACCAGTAGAGGTCATTATCCCATTGCATTTAGCGTTGTTGTGGCCTCACCTTTAGTACTGTGTGCAGTTCTGAGCCCTACAATTTAAGAAGGATGTTAAGGTCCTTGAATGAGTCCAGAGGAGGACAACAAAGCTGGTGATAGGGCTGGAAGGCATGTCCTATGAGGAGCAGTAAGGACTCTGGGTGTGCCTAGTTTGGAGAAAAGGAGGCTGAGGGATGACCTCATTGCTCTCTACAGTTTCCTGAGGAGGGGAAGTGGAGAGAGAGGTGCTGAGCTCTTCTCCCTGAAATCCTGTGACAGGACATGTGAGAATGGCTCAAAGCTGCACCAGGGGAGGGTTAGACTGAACATAAGGAAGCATTTCTTTATTGAGAGAGTGGTCAAACACTGGGACAGGCTTCCTAGAGAGGTGGTCAATGCCTCAAGCCTGTCAGTGTTTTAGAAGCATTTGGATAATGTCCTTAATCATAGAATGGTTTGGATTTGAAGGAACCATGCAGGCCATCTAGTCCAACCCCCCTGCAGTGAGCGGGGACATCTTCTACTAGATCAGGTTGCTCAGAGCCCCATCCAACTTGACCTTGATCGTTTCCAGGAATGGGACATCTACCACCTCTCTGGGCAACCTGTGCCAGTGTTTCACCACCCTCATCGAAAAAATTCTTCCTTATATCTAGTCTAAAGTTCTCTTTTAGTTTAAAACCGTTACCCCTTGTCCTATTGCTACCAGGCCCTGCTAAAAAGTTTTTCCCCATCTTTCTTATAAACCCCCTTTAAGCATTGAAAGGCCACAATAAGGTCTCCTTGGAGTCTTCTCTTCCCCCAGCTGATCAACCCCAACTCTCTCAGCCTCTTTTCATAGGGAAGGTGTTCCAGGCATTTGATCATTTTGGTGACCCTCTTCTGGACCCACTCCAAGAGGTCCATGTCCCACCTGTGCTGAGGGCTCCAGAGCTGGACATAGTATTCCAGGTGGGGTCTCACCAGAGCAGAGTAGAGGGGCAGAATCACCTTCCTCGACCTGTTGGCCATGCTTCTTTTGATATAACTCAGGATATAGTTGGCCTTCTGGGCTGCAAGCACACATTGCTGCCTCATGTCCAGCTTCTCATCCACCAGGACCCTTAGGTCTTTCTCCGCAGGGTTGCTCTCAATCTCATCATTCCCCAGCCTGTATTGATACTGAGGATTGCCCCACTCCAGGTGTAGGACTTTGCCCTTCACCTTGTTGAACCTCATAAGGTTTTCACAAGCCCACTTCTCCAGCTTGTCAAGGTCCCTCTGGATGGCATCTCATCCCTCAGGGATGTCAACCTCACCACTCAGCTTGGTGTCATCTGCAAACTTGCTGAGGGTGCACTCAGTCCCATTGTCTGTGTCATTGATGAAGATACTAAACAACACCAGTTCTAGAATAGACCCTTGAGGGACACTGCTCGTCACTGATCTCCATCTGGACATTGAACCATTGACCACAACCTTCTGGGTGTGACCATCCGACCAGTTTCTTATCCACCAAATAGTCCATCTATCAAATCCATATCTCTCCAATTTAGAGAGAAGGATGTTGCGGGGGACTGTGTCAAAGGCCTTAGAGACGTCCAGATAGATGACATCCGTGGGTCTTCCCTTGTCCACTGATGCAGTCATATATAATAACATGCTTTAACTTTTGGTCAGCCCTGAAGTGGTCAGGCAGTTGGACTGGATGATCGTTGTAGGTCCCTTCCAACTGAACTATCCTTTCCTCCCTTTCCCCTCTTGGCCCTGGCTTCTCTCTCATCATTCTCTCGGCTCTCTCTTGCCTTGTCTCTGTCTTAGCTCTTTAGGATCTTGCCACTCTCTCAGGTCTCTCTCAACTATCTCTCAGCCATCATTTATCTCTTTGACCTCTCTCGGCACTCTCTCCTCCTTACTTATCTCCCAGCTCTCTAGGCTGTTGTCCATCTCTCAGCCCTTGCTCCTCTCTCAGCATTTTTGCTGTCCTATCCTTGCTCTGTCTTAACCCTCAGCTCACTCTCAGCTCTGTCCTCCTTTGCTCCTCTCCTGGCACTCTCACATCTCTGTAGTCCCTCACTGTTCTTTTGGTGCTCTCTCGGCATTCTTTCATTTTGGCCCTCATATCTAGACTTTACCTTAGCTCTTCCTCACTTCTCTGTGGTCTTTCTCAGCTTCCTCTCTGCTCACTTCCAGGTCTCTGATGCTCTCTTGGTCCTTGTTTCTTTCTTGGTCCTTGTTCCTTTCTCTCTTCTCTGCTCTTCTCCTGGCAATCTCCCTCAGCCCTCCCTTGCCTCTCACTCCTCTCCCAGCTTACTCTTAACTCTCTCTTGCGCCCCTCACTCAGCCCTCCCTACTCTCTTGGCATTCTTGCAGCCCCTGCTCCTCTCTTGATTCTGTCTCTTTTCTCTCTGGCCCCTTACGTCTTTCTTGGCCCTCACTCTACTCTCAACTCTTCCCAGGTCCTCTTCAGACTTTGTAGGTTTGCTCTCAGCTGACTCTAAGGTGTCTTGCACCCTTTTCTTTTTTTCTCTCTCTCAGCCCTTCTTCCCTCAGTCTTCATTCCTCTATTGGCCCTTCTTTTCTTCTTGGCACTTATTTTTTTCCTCTCTCTGTCCTCTCAAGACCCTCTCCTCACTTACCACTCCTCCCTCAGTTTACTCTTAGTCCTTGCTCCTCTCTCGCCCCTCCTTTTTCTTTCAGCCCCTCTTTTCCTCATGGCTTTCTCCTCCCTTGCCCCTCTCCTAGGTCTCTCAAGTCTCTTTCTCTCTCTCTCAGATCTCCAAACCCTTGCACCTAGCCCAGCTCTCTTCCAGCTCTCTCAGACCTCAGCCCTCGGTTCTCTCTTGCCTCTCATCTCTTGTTTTTGCCCCTCTCTTGGCTCTATTCTCCTTTCTTCCTCCTCTAACGCTCTCTTTTAGCCCTCGCCCCTCTCCCAGCTCTCTCCTCCCTTGCCTCTCTTTCATCTCTCTCCCAGCCATCTCTTGGGCATTGTATCTCTCTCAGCCCTGGATACTCTCTCCTATCTCTGTCATCCCTCTCCCTTCTAGCTCCCCTCCTCCTTCTTTCTCGAGCCTATCTTGTTCCTCTCCAGCTGCCCCCCTCTCTCTCATCCACCTATCTCATCTATATCTCTTGCCCCCCCCCAGGCCCTCTCTTGCCTCCTCACCATCTTCCCTCCCCTTGTCTTTTTTTCTCCTCTCACCCCTCCTCTCTTCCCCCCCATTCCCTCCTAGCTCTTGCCCCCTCTTTGCTTCCCTCTTTATCTTCCCTCTCAGCCCCCTCTTGCCACCATCTCTCATCCCCTCTCTCCTTTTCCTCATCTCCTCTCCCCTCTTCTCCCCCACCTCTCCCTCGCCTCCCTGCACTCTCTACTCTCCTTTGACTCTCAACTCTCTCCTCTCCCCAGTCTCCCACATTTCTCTTCTAATCCCTCAGCCCTACTCTCTCTCGCCCCCTCCCTCTCCCCTCATCTCCCTCTCCCACCCCCCCTCCTGCTGCCTCATCTCTTTTGTGTCTTGCCTCTTGTCTCCCTCTCAGCTCTCATCTCTCTTGCCTCACATCTCTCATCTCATGTCCTATTGTCTTGTGTCCTCTTGTCTTGTCTCATTGCATTGCTTGTCTCACCTCCCCTTTCTTCCTCTCCTCTTTCCCCATCTATCCCCCCATATCCCATCTCTCTCCCATTTCTCTCTGCCTCCTCTCATCACTCATCTTGTCTCTCCTCTCTTTTCTCGCCTCTTGTCTTATCGTCTCCTCTCCTTTTGCCTTGTGTCTTTCTATTGTCTCACCTCTCATCTCTCCCTTGCCTCTCATTTTTCTCTCCCATCTTTCCCCACTCTTCCCCTCTCTCCCCATCTATTTCTTCTTGCCTTGTCTTGCCTCTCTTGCACCTCCCTCTGTCCCCCCCCTTCTCTTTTGTCCCTCCTCTCTCATACTGTCTCTCTTTCTTCTTGGCTTTCTTGTCTGGTCTCATCTGGTCTCTCACCTTGTTTGTCATGTCTCTCATCTGGCCACTCATCTTGCCTGGCCTTGTCTCTGTCAGCTTGCCTCTCTTGTCTTGCGTCTCATCTCATGTCTTCTCTCTCATTTTGTGTCTTTTCTCATCACTTGTCTCATTTTCCCCCTTGTGTCTTACCTCATGTTTCACAGCTGCTGCATGAGGGTATCCCATCCTTCTCAAAGCCGTGACTGGGGAGAGCTCTTTAGTATCACTGGCACAGTGTTAGAGTGATGCAAAACACTCAACAGGAGAGCGTAAACAATATTTTACTAAAAAGAGCATGTCCCAAACACTAGATACAAAGCAATCAATGACCCTAACGTGATAAAGTACAGACAAGAAAACTGTAAAAAGCCCCACGTTACCATGAACAATTTGTGACTTAGGAATACTGGCAAGGCTGTATTACAATCTGCTTACTGAAACCGAAACCAGACCCAAACCCACCAAATGCCCTCTACAGACCACTGCAGCCGCACTTACTCCAAAAAAAAAAGGAGAGACAAAGAGAGAGCCTTGTAGTACACTTTTCTTTGTCTTGCTGGTCTGAGAAGATGGCTGCAGATGTGCATGATGCAGCTTTTAAACCCTCTGTCCCTGCCCCTCACTCACCTGTATCCAGAATTCCACTTGCCCTCCAACACACCCCCTCCTGAAATGCAGTCCACAGTGTGTCAGCACAAGATCACATTTCAGAATCACCTGTTTGGGACATTTTAACCAACGCCATGCTGGGTCCATAAACCACCCCGTGGCTCAAACAGGTGTGTTGGATTCCCCTCACAGAGTGATCTGCATGTATCCATCCTCTTCAGTAGCAAGTTGCACGTAGTGCATAGCAGGAGAAAAGAGGAAAGAGAAAGAAGAGAATGCACGGCTAATCATGCAGCAGATAATTGCTAGGCCTATCATCAAAAATATAAATCTGGCAATTAATGTCAATCCTATTTTTGTAAACCATGCCCCTCACTCTGTGAGTCCCAAGGATCACAGGATGGAGTGTAACCATGAACTCAGTGCCCAGCCATTGATCCAGCCTTAGGCTGCATCGATTGAAACAGTTCAGCAGTCTGGTCCACAACTTCCTTCATCTTGGCTCGAGCTGCTTCTGTTGAGGTAAATAGCATTATGGATGGTGACACAGCATTCTCCATTGGCAATGTTCAGCATTCCACGGACGCCATTCTTTTAAAGTAGGAGCATATCCAAGACTAAACACTTTTGTAGGGACATTTTTTAAGCCTATTGTACCTATAGGTTCAATTCCCTGAATGCATATTTAGCCCAGTTAGATGGTATATGGACTTGCCAGGTTAAGTTTTCCAATACAGGTTGATGTTTCTGGTAGGGTAAAACGCAGGAGAAAAATGCCACCAGTCTTAAGGACACCTGTTGTCCCCATATATAACAATTAGAAATTTGAATGCCATGAATTTCCTTTCGAGTGTCCCCTGGGTCATCAAGACCTCTTGATTTGTCCCTGGAATTTGGAAAAATTGAAAACTCTCTTTGGTCAGAGTGAAAGGAACACCACTCTGCACTGTAGTCCCACATGTTGTTCTAGACTCAAATATGAATAAAATTTTCCATTGGAGCATGCCCAAGTCAGTCCCAATGGTGCAGGATAGATGATAGTTTGGCAGGTCCAGGTATCACTATAGTTTAACAGATATGTTGATAGTTCAAAGGAGGATAGGCATGCGGAACACCACAATGGATAGCCCAAGTGATGTCATGAGGGATGTTTGGATAAACTTTCACCTAATAAGTTTTATTGCAATATGGACAGTTCTTGAATTAGTGTGTAGATGGAGTGCAACCACTGATGTGATAGGTGTTCAGTAATTAAAGTCACATCCTACAGTTTTAATTACAAAAACAAAGATCTGAGTGGTTATTAGTGTCTATAGTAATCTTGTCTATGAGTATGGAATCACAAAAAGTCCTCATGTAGCAATATACAATAGTGCAGTTTCAGTTTAATCAGCATAAATTTCAAAATGGCAAATGTTTTGCTCAGTGGCAAGGCTGATGGACTCTGATGGTACTGCTCTCACAAATATACCCTCATTCTTTTGGGCCCATACTCTATGTTCTAAGGGATAGAGTACACTTCCATTGTGATTCAAGCCTAATGCAATGATTGGATACATGGTGTATACTGAAGCAGCTACATCAAGTGCATTCACAATCAATTGGTAAATGTATGCTCTCTGCAACTACCCCACTCCAAAGGTCCCAGGTGATTTTACCTGTGTGCCAGCAATGTGAACATTTGAATTAGGAGGGATTGAGATGAGTACCAGGATAAAATTACACCAGTATTTGATAAAATTTCCATTCACTATTTTCTGTGCAAGGGCACAGCTGCCACTGATCTGATAAGGGACATCAGAATACAGAGTGTTGCTATTTCAACTCGCTTGGCAAAGGGGAAAAAGCTTTTCTTGTAAGATCATTTAATCACATGTTTAAAAACAGCTTTCTCAAGAATATCTAGGTATTTTCCCAAATTGGGTTATACTTGGCACATATATTTAATAAAACAATAGATTTTAAATAGGCAACAACAAAACAGACAGAACAAAGAAACAGGCCTGCACACACACACGCTCACACAGACTGACAAAAAGGGAGAAATCCACAGTGGTGCCTTGATTATATCATAACTGCTGCAGCTGGAATTTTTCTTTGAATCCCTGAGAAATAAACAAGGTGTTAATTTTGTGGTTCTTCCCATGGGTACCAGTGATCAGATGGTTCAAGCTGGAAAATAAACAAGATAATTGAATTACCAGAGGAGCAGTTAGTAAAGTTACTGCAGCTGGGTAAATGTACTATTCCATTGCATTTACTCATCGTAAAAAGTTTTCTAGTTGTTGAGATACTATTTTAAGAGCACATTGTCTCTCAACTATTCTGTTTACTTGGAAGTAATAGGGAGTGTGGAATAACCACTGTATCCCTTCCCCTTTTTCCCATTCCTGGTCCACCCCAGCAGTAAAGTGGCTGCCGTTGTCAGATTAGGTTTAGGGAGAAAGCTGAACTATACTTTTAAGCCCTTCACTGTACTCTCCCGTCACCTGTGCGACCACCTCAGCCTGTAAAAATCCCCACTGCAATTTCCACTCCTACCAGCACATATCTTTTACCTTCTGATAGCCTAAAAGGCCCAATATAATCAACCTGAGAGGCCTCCCATAGTCCCTTTCTGTCTCATATATAAAGCGGAGTGTCCTGTAGGAGGTGTTTCTCAAATTGAGTTCAGCAAACACTGCATGTGGAAATTATGGTGGAGCACATTTCATAGGTCATTGTCCATCCCTTTCCTATTGCCTCTCATAGGAGATCTTTAATCGTGCTGTGCCCTCTTAACATGAAACCATTCAAGTAAGAACTATCTGCTTGCCTCTCCTGTTTCCATTCACCCCATTAGACGGGTGAGGGGATGGACTTGGTCATTCAGGACATGTGCAGGATGGTCCCCTTTTCTGGTGGGCAACCACCCATCCTACCATTAGTAGCTTTTGTTTAGCTATGTCCAGTCTTTCTTTCCATTTATCTCGCTACCATACTGGGACTTGATTCACCTCCCAAAAAGGAAGCCACTTAGTGCTGTTGTTGGAATTAAAATACATTCAAATGTATTGTTCTCATTGTTAAAAACTTGACTCGGGGAAATTATTGTAATTTATTGCCAATTAAATGGAGTAGGATAATAAGAAATAAGAACAAATCTGAAAACATCTTCCCGCCACCCCTCCCTTCTTCCTGGGCCCAACTTTGCTCCCGATTCTTCTACCTCTTCCTACTGAGTGGCGCAGGGTGTTGGGGAATGGGGGTTGCGGTCAGTTCATCACACATTGTTTCTGCCTCGCCTTCCTCCTCACGCTCTTCCCCTGCTCCAGCGTGGGGTTCCACACACGGGAGACAGTCCTTCAGAAACCCCTCCAAAATGAATCCTTCCCACAAACTGCAGTTCTTCAAGAACTGCTCCAATGTGGGTCTTTTCCATGGGACGCAGTCCTTAAAGAACAGACTGTCCAGCATGAGTCCCCCACAAGGTTACAGGTCCTTCCAGAAAACCTGTTCCTGTGTGGGCTCCTCTCCATGGTGGCAGGAACCTGCTCCAATGTAGGGTCCTCCACGGGCTGCAGTGTGGGTATATGTTCCAATGTAGATCTCCATGGGCTGCAGGGGAAACAACCTGCTTCACGGTGGTCTTAACTGCAGGCTGCAAGGGAATCTCTGCTCCGGCACCTGGAGCACCACCTCCTCCTCTCTTTCTTTACTGACCTTAGTATCTGCAGAGCTGTTTCACATATTCTCACTCCTCTCTCCCAGCTGCTGTTGCGCAGCATTTTTTTACCCTTTCTTAAATATGTTTTCACATAGATGCTACCAGTGTCATGGATTGACTCAGCTTTGGCCAGCAGCGGGTCTGACATGAGGAACTGGCTCTGACATGAGGGCAGCTTCTGACGTCTCCTCTCAGAAGCCATCCTTGCACTCCTGATGTCTATCAAAACCTTGCCACGTAAACCTAATACACTCTTATGAAAATTCTGATGGAATTGATTTAATAATTTTCAGTAGAGAAATATATCAGAAACCAAGTTAAAATGTTGTTGGAATTAAAATACATTCAAGTGTATTGTTCTCATTGTTAAAAACTGGCGAGAGGAACACAGTGACTTTTTGTTTCTGAAGTATTCAAAATTTGATATTTGAGATGCCTCTGAAGCCCTGAAGTGAATTTCTGTCTGTTCCTTTTCTTTTTTTTTCTGTGAAAATGTGTAAAGTAGGTCAAACATGACTAACCACTAACTACTATCATAACAGTCCAATTCTCAGTGGCATGGTGTTAGCACATTTCTAGAAGAGTGGATTCCTGTGTGTCTAATTATTTTTTTTTTTCTAAAACTGGCAGTTCAACTCTTGCCAACTCTGTCTTGTCTTTTTTTAAATTTTTTTTAAAATAATTATCTGAATTGTATGTTTTGTTTCTCAATCCCGATTTCCTGATGGGACTAACTCTTGTGGAAGTGTATGGCTTTTACTATGTGATTTTTAAGGAGTTCAGCGGAGTGTGCCTGTTCTGGAAATCCTAAGTAAGCTTGACAAGGTTTTGGGGAGATTTTTGAGTCTGTACCATATCTGGCAGATCAGTTACGAGGCAGCTCAGTGGTTTAGAATCTCAAGTGTATGAGAAAGGTGAGGTATGCAAACTACTGTTTGATTTATGAAAAGAGGCTGGATCCAAGAGAAAGAGCGAAATTGATAATTTGACCAGCCACTTGAAACATCCAGCAAGGAAGATAAAAATGGACAGGGAATTGTCATTTGAGAACTTAGGGAGGAGGAAGTAATCTGATATAAACTCCAAACAACAGACATTTTGAATTTTTACCGTGTCATGGATGTTACATATGCTTCTGCTCCATATGTTGGCTCCATATGATGCTTTCTGATCACAAGAAAGATTTACATTCATCAGTCAATTAAGCATATTCTATGCACGTGCAGACTACTGGAGATAACTGTGATGTGTTTCATAGAATCATAGAATCACCTGGTTGGAAAAGACCTCCGAGATCATCAAGTCCAACCGTACCCGTCCCCTTACTAAACCATGTCCCTAAGAAACTCATCTACCTGCGTTTTAAACACCTCCAGGGATGGGGACTCAAGCACCTCCCTGGGCAGCCTCTTCCAGTGCCTGACCACCCTTTCAGTGCAGAAATTTTTCCTGATGTCCAGTCTGAACCTCCCCTGGCGCAACTTGAGGCCATTTCCTCTCATCCTGTCACTTGTCACTTGCGAGAAGAGCCCAGCACCCACCTCACCACAACCTCCTTTCAGGCAGTTGTAGGCAGTGATGAGGTCTCCCCTCAGCCTCCTCTTCTCCAGGCTAAACAACCCCAGTTCCCTCAGCCGCTCCTCGTAGGACTTGTTCTCCAGCCCTCTCACCAGCCTTGTCGCCCTCCTCTGGACACGCTCCAGCCCCTCAATGTCCTTCTTGTAGTGAGGGGTTTATTTCATAATGAAATGCAATGGATGCATTTCATAGCATCTGAAATACCCTCGCATTGACATCAGAAAACAAACAAAATAATTAGGGCCCCCGTTCATTTCTCCCAGCTTTCCTATCTGATCAAGAACAGAAAAGAAGTTGTCACAAAATGAGGAAATAAATTTAAAAACAAGAGACATTTCAAAAGGAGTGGAGTTTATGAGAGTTAGCAATCCCCTTAACCCTTTTTACTCTGAAAGCCTACCACGGCAAAACACCAAGCAAACACGCAAGGCAATTCATCTTGTCCAGCTTGCTCCTCACTGCATTTCTTGGGCCTGAACCCCTTTTTTATATGACGATTCGCAAGGACAAACATAATTGCCCAGCCCGTCAGAATACAGTAAAATTAAGCAATAATATCATATCATCCAGCTTGCTCTAAACCGTTTTCTTTCTCTGATTATTATCAGCAATCTCATGAAGACAATCAATCTTTGTCTAGCGTGTCGAGTTTAAATCAGAAACTCCCTTTAAACCCCTCTTAACTCTTAGTAAGATTCCTGTGACTTGTATATGTATAAACAAGTCAATTTTATTAAGATTATAACAACTCGCGACCAAAGAAGGGTTCGGTGGTGGCTGGGAATAAGATACTGTTTGCAAAAATACATTGAAAGTAAAGGAGCAATATGCAGGAAAGAAATAGGTAGTTAAGCTCAAAGTACAGAGAGATACTTATAATCGACTCGATGTTGAGATATACACTCAGCACGCGTAACGCAAAGGCCTTACCCCAATGATGTTCCGATGTTTGGGGGGGGAGGGGAGATAGAGTCCAGCCTGTCAGCTGATCCCAAAAGTTTTGGTGGCATTTTCCCATTCCACCATCCTTACTTTGTTTGCATTTTTTATAGTAAATTGCACCTTTGGGGCGGAGGTTTAGGTGGAGCTTGAGTGACTGAAGTCATTACGTCAAACCCTGATGACTGGTGGAGAAAAAGTTCTCGCCTCGCTTGCCAACACTTAACTGCGCAGGCCCAGTAGGCATGGGTTTGGGAGGGGTTTGTCTCAGAGGCAGGGAGGAGGCAGGTAGCCTTAGGTGTGGAGGTGCGGTTTAGTATATTACAATGATGTTACAATGAGCAAAGGTTAACCGGAGTGCATAGATTGTCAGAGAAACAGCTGTACCTCATCTTCTTGGGAGATAAATGGGCCTTGCTGACCATTGCTGATAGCAGGAACAGGCTGCACTTGCTTCCAAGTGCCTGGGCCCCCACTTCAGGTCAGCAGGTCCTGGTCACATTCCTTTCTGATGAGACTTGTGCTGCCTCTCTGTGTGCATGGTCCATCTCCACTGACTTTGCTTTTAAAGAAAAACTGCCTTGTACTCGGAAAACTTTTAGGTTTCCCATTTCTCCCCACATTTAGCCCCACTCCTGAATATAGCTTTATTCACACATTTACCTTTATTCCCACAGAAGTCCTCAGCCTAGTTAAACATTCCAACTGGGAAACGTGAATTTTGGAGGCCATTGTTTTCTCGAACTTGTCTGTCTCTGCCTTAATATACAACTGTATTAGTTACAGTATTTTGTTTTGGAAAGTAAACAGAAATAAAATATTATGAAAAGTGATAAAGTAGCCGAGACCACAACTACGTCTAACTCTGTGGATCCCCATAAATGTCAATATTTTCATTAGATGACTGGTGTTCTTAATGAAGTGTCCAGCACTGTTCCAATAATTAATTATTTTCTCTCTTGTTCTCCTTTGAATATGAGCTATCTCCTGTACATCTAGTCCAAGACAAACACTTCTGAAGCTTTTCTGAATTCTTTTAAAATATAAAATATCAGACATATTTTACATCTTTTAATGATCTTTTGTGTACGTGTACAAAACTTTTTTTCTCCCAAATCTTAAAACAATTGCTTTTTCTTTCTCTTGAACAAAATTCGATATAACCTAGTGAAAGCTCTACTACAGTTGCTTAGTCTATGAGGACTTTCGAGAGAATTTTTCACATTCTTCTGGGTGTAAAAGTTGGGCCGGTGAGTTATGGTCACTGACGCTTCATTTTCAAGTCTCTACTTCTAGGCAAATTTGTCTGCCCAATTCAGCCCTCTTGGCATGAGTACCTCTTCAGGGAACAGCAACATTTGAATGAATGCACGATTTTGAAATATAAGTGGAAAGCGCTCTGGAGTTCCCATACGTTTATCATATACCACTTTATTATTATAGTGATGCGTACAGATCTTGTTTTAGGATTGTCAATGAGAAAGTAGCAATTGTTACAAGGAAAAACTATAACAGCAAACACAGTTATCTCTAGTACCCAAGGATTAATTAGCTGTGCTGAATTTAATTTTTCTAATATGCATTTGATGAATTAGTAATTTCTTCACAATGATAAAGAATTGAAGGATGTCCATGTTACTTTCAGTACCTCAGAGCTTAAACTTCTGAGGATTTTTTTTCCTTATGTCCTGACCTCCTCAGAACAACTAGTGTATTTTGTGTCAATTACTTGAATTATGAAGAAAGTGATATTTCTTTGCCATTGACTTTCAAAGTGAATTTGGGATTGTTTGGTGTTGTTCTATATATATACTATAAAGGCATCTGAGGCATTAATGTATGTGTTCACCTGATAAAATGTTAATGGACAATAAGACTTAAAGTAAGAGGAACAGTTAATAAGATTACATAAAGACTGAACATTGTAGGATGTAGTTGACGTGTATAATAATCACAGTTTTGAATTTATTATCCACAGAAAAGTTACATCCTTCTCAACCATTAATGACTATGGCAGACAATAAATCAGCATTTTAGGTGGCAAACTGAGTGAACTGATGGAGAAGTCTAAAATCACAATTCCTATAATTATCATGCTGTAATTTCTCCCTGCATGTTTACATGAACACTGATAATTATATGCCTTAGTAATTAGTAATGCAGCTAGGTTTAACATGGTTTGGTTCAGCTATATTGGGCACAGCTGCTGCTAGTGGACCAGTATTGGCATTCTGCTTTCTGTAATCAATGGTGAGCTGCCATTTTCGAATTGGTTTACGAACTAGCCGTACTGGATAATTGTAGGGAGAGTGGGTTTGTATAATCACCCCCTGTTCCTATAGTTCTTGTATTACCAGGGTAATGCCCTCTTTGGCTCTCAATGGTAGAGGATATGGTTTCCAATTTACAACTTCGGAGGAATGGGGCAAGCCATAAGTGCCTCAGTGTCATGGTAGGAGACCCAAATTTCGACTCTCTGCCCTTGGAGTCAGTCCATGACTTTCCCTTCAACGGGTCCAGCCCCAAGAGTTTGGTTGGAAGGGTGCCCAATACCATAACTGCGTCTGTGAGGTGATTGTCTCCTGGGAGCCAACACTTTACTTGCACTTATTTAACTTCATAAGGTTTGCATAGACCCATCTCTCAAGCCAGTCACGTTCCCTTTGGATGGCATCTTATCCCCAGGCGTGTCAACCACACCACTCAGCTTGGTGTCATCTACAGGCTTTATGAGTGTGCACTCAATCCCACTGTCTATGTCATCAATGAAGATATTAATGCTGGTCCTAGTATGGACCTGTGAGGGACACCATTTGTCACTGATTTCCATCCAGATATTGAGCAATTGACCACTAAACTCTGTATGCATCCAACCAATTCCTCATCCACTGAACAGTCCACCCCTCAAATCCATATCTCTCCAATTTAGAGAGAAGGATGTTGTGGGGGACTGTGTCAAAGACTTTGCAGAAGTCCAGATAGATGATATCCATTGCTTCTCCTGTGTCTACTGATGCAGTCACTTCCTCATAGAAAGCCACAGGTTGGACAGGACTTGCCCTTGGTGAAGCCATGCTGGCTGTCCCGAATCACCTCCCTATCCTCCATGTGCCTTAGCATAGCTTCCAGGAGAATCTGTTCCATGATCTTCCCCAGCATGGAGGTGAGGCTGACAGGTCAGTAGTTCCCAGGGTCCTCCTTTTTACCCTTTTTAGAAATGGGCACAATGTTTCCCTTTTCCAGTCACCAGGGATTTCCCCTGACTGCCATGACACATCAACCAATTCCCTCAGGACTTTGAAATACATCTCATCACATCCAACAGACTTCTGTATACTCAGGTTCCTCAGGTGGTCACAAACCTGATCTTCTCTTACAGTGGAAGAGACTTTGCTCCCCTAGTCCCTGTCTTGTGGTCCATCCACTGAAGAGATGTGGGAAGAGAAAGTGAAGTGAAGACTGAGGCAAAAAAGTTGTTGAGTACCTCAGCCTTCTCCTCGTCTATCGATAAAGGTCACCATTTTCTTTCATCAGTGGGGCGATGCTTTCTTTAACCTTCCGTTTCTGGCTGACAGACCTATAGAAACCCTTCTTGTTATTCTTTGCTTCTCTTGCCAAGTTCAGCTCCAGCTGCACCTTGGCCTTCCTGACCCCATCCTTACACAACCGGGCAGTGTCTCTATGCTCTTCCCCGGCTACCTGTCCCTGCTTCCACTGCCTTCCACCCTTTAGTTTGACCAGCAGGTCTTGACTCAGCCATGCCAGTCTCTGCTCTGTTCCCTTGTCCCTGAGGACTGTTTCCCAGGGGACCTTACCGACTAACTCCCTGAAGAGCTGGACATTTGCTTTCCTACAATTCAGGGTCCTGAATTTACTCTTCGCCTGACCCATATCCCTCAGGACTGTGAACTCCACCAGTGTGTGATCACTGCAACCCAGGCTGCCTCCAATCTCACCTCAATTGGTGACATGTCACTTGCATCACTTGCATCGGTGACCATCAGGTCAAGTATCACATCCCCTCTGTTAGGGCTGTTTATTACCTGGCTTAAGAAGTTATCCTCAATGCACTCCAAGAGTCTCCTGGATTGCCTACAGATTGTCTGTGTTCTTGGCTTTGCCATGTCATGTCATCTCAAGTCTCATTCCTTGTCTCATACTTTGTCTCTTGTCTGTCTCCTGTCTCTCCCATCTTTCCTGTCACTTACAACTCTTGTCCTTCTCTCATTAGTCATCCCTCTTATCCTCCCCTCTACTATTGTATTGTCTGGCCTATTTGTCTAATTTCTTGCTCTCATTTTGCCTCTCCTAGTCTCGTTTCCATCTCCTCTCCTCCCCTCCCCTCTCCTCCCCTCTCCTCCCCTCTCCCCCCTCTCCCCCCCCTCCTCTCCTCTCCTCTCCTCTCCTCTCCTCTCCTCTCCTCTCCTCTCCTCTCCTCTCCTCTCCTCTCCTCTCCTCTCCTCTCCTCTCCTCTCCTCTCCTCTCCTCTCCTCTCCTCTCCTCTCCTCTCCTCTCCTCTCCTCTCCTCTCCTCTCCTCTCCTCTCCTCTCCTCTCCTCTCCTCTCCTCTCCCCCCCTCCTCTCCTCTCCTCTCCTCTCCTCTCCTCTCCTCTCCTCTCCTCTCCTCTCCTCTCCTCTCCTCTCCTCTCCTCTCCTCTCCTCTCCTCTCCTCTCCTCTCCTCTCCTCTCCTCTCTCTTATTGCTCTCTCACCCCCCTCCCCTCTACCCCCAGCATACCTCTTTTATCCCATCTCTCCATCCGCATCTGGTTTCTCTCATCTCGCCTCAGGTCCCTCTAGCCTGTACCTCATCTGTCTTCTTTTACTCTCATCTGCCCCATATCTATCGTCTGCCTCCTCTCTCTCATCTCAATCATCCATCTCATCTCTCTTATCTGTAATCTCTCTTTATCTCCCCCTTCTCTTGTCTCTCCTTCTTGTTTCTTGTCTTTTATCTCATCTGTCATCTCTCACTCCTCTGTCTCTCTGTTTCTTGTCTTTTCTCTCACCTCTCATTTCTCATCCCTCTTGCCTGCCCCTCACACCCCCCTCTCTTGCCCCTCGTCTTTCTCTGGCACCTTTAGGCTATCTTGTCATCTCTTTTACTTGTCTGTCTTCTTTCTTGGTTCTGCCTCATCTCTGTCTCTCCTCTTGCTTCTTTATCTATTCATCTTGTCTCATCTTGTCTGCCTCGTTCCTCATCTCACCTTAACTTTCCTTTCTTATCTCTGTCCTCTTACCTCTGTCTCTTCTCTCACCTCTGTCTCATCTCATGCCCCTCTTATCTCTTTCCTCTCTCCCCTCTCATTTCTCTCCACTCATCTCTCATGTCATCTCGTCTCATCTCATCTCATCTCATCTCATCTCATCTCATCTCATCTCATCTCATCTCATCTCATCTCATCTCATCTCATCTCATCTCATCTCATCTCTTTCCTCTTGTTTCTCTCTCCACTCATCTCTTGTCTCATCTTGTGTATCTCGTGTCTCATCTTGTCTCTCTGATCTTCCCCCTTTCTCTTATCTATCCCCTCTTGTCTCTCTCGGTGCTCTCTCTTTCTCAGCCCTCTTGGGTCTCACATTTCTTGGCTTTCCTGGCCTTCGCTCTCGTCTCTTGGTCTCAATGTCTTGAATTTCGTAATCAGCTTTCTCTCTCATATCTTGTAACTCCTTTCTCTCATCATACTATGATCTCTCCCACTCCTTAGTATTCTTTCTCTTTCTCACTTCGTTTTGTTTATGCTCCATCTCTTTTTTTTAATCCTTTTAGCATTATAAACTTTTAGCATAGCCCCCAAAGCCAACAAAAAGCAAAAAAATTGCTTTTTTCCAAAAATAACAAATAGGTGTTTTTTTAGGGTTGATGTGATCATTGTCTAACTCTCAGTTATACTTGATTGAATGTCATAGCTTGACCCTCAACAGCAGCCAAACATCCACTCTCCTTCTTACTCACTACCTTCTCCCATGGGATTGGGGTAAAACATAAGGAAGGTAAAAAGTCTTATAAATCAAGACAATGACAATTTAAGAAGTAAAACAAAAGCTGTGTATGCAAACAAAGCAAAAAGAGGTATTCATTCACTACTCCCCATTCGCCAGCCATGAAATGTCCAACCACTTCCTGGAAAGCAGAGCCTCAGCATGCTTAACGGTTGCTTGCTAAGACAAATGCCATAACCATGAGTGTCTCGCCCCTTCCTCCTCATTTCCATGAGCTTTATTTTTTCTGAGCATGATGTCATATGGTATGCAATATCCCTTTGGTCAGTTGGGGTCAGCTGTTATGGCTGTTCCCTCTCCCAACCTCTTTCTCAGCCCCAGCTTACTGGCCTTGGGTGGGGGGGGGTGGGGAGTTGGAGAGAAAGCCTTCATGTTGTGCAAGCACTGCTCAGTAATAGCCAGAACAATGTTCTAGCCACAAATGCAAAGCATGGCACCATATGGGAAGCTATGAGGAAAGTTAACTCTATCCCAGACAGATCCAGTACAAAATGCAATGCTGATTAATAAATGAATTGGCAACAAGAAAGGATTCTAAAAGTACAGAAACAGCAAAAAGAAGACTAGGGAAAATATCACCTGCTGCTGAATGGGGTAGGAGAACTGGTGACAAATGACATGGATAAGGTTGAGGTACTCAATGCCTTCTTTGTATCAGTCTTTACTGGTAAGACCAGCCTTGAGGATTCCCAGGTCCCTGAGACCATAGGGAAAGTCTGGAGCAAGGAAGATTTACCCTTCATGGAGGAGGACCATGTATAAGAGCAGATATACAAACTGAATCTACATAAGTCAATGGGACCTGATGTGTTGCACCTGTGAGGGCTGAGGGAGCTGACTGATATTGCAAGGCCAGTCTTGATTATCTTTGTATGGTTATGGTGATTGGAAGAGGTTCCTGACAAGTGGAAGAGAGCAAATATCACTTGTCTTTGAGAAAGGCAAGAAGGAAGATCTGGGGAACTACAGACTGGTCATTCTCACCTGTATTCCTGGAAAGATGATGGAGAAAATAATCCTGGAAACTGATGGACATGAAGGTGCTTGACAGGATTCAGTATGGATATATGAATGGGAAATCATGACTGACTGTCACTGTTTAGCCCTCATCCCAACTTGGTCAGCAGCTAAATGGGAACAGTTGTGAGCCCAGTTTCCCCCCTACACACACACAGGGAAAGGGGAAAGGGAAATGAGAAAAAGAGATTGTGGGTTCAAAACTAAAACAGCTTTAATGAAACAATAATAATAAAAAGGAAAACAATATTAATAAGAAAATTATAATAAAATATATACAAATATACCAAGTTGAATCCCCCGATGACTACGTCACCACTGATGCTGCAGAGCCGGCATGGGGAAAGGTCCTGGACTGGACTCAGTGGCAGACAGGAGCTGAACTCAGGAACTGGATTCAGGAACGCACAGATCAGGATCGGGGAAGATGGACAGATGAGGTCCTCACTGGACGCTGGCTACTGAGAAGAGGCCTGACCCTCGTGATCCCTCAGTTTTATACACAGTATGATGTATATAGATGGAATACTCTGTTGGTCAGTTTGGGATCACCTGTCTTGTCCATTCCTCCCTGTAGGTGTGACCCTTTTTTGCCCCTTTGACTCTACGGCATTTCACCAACTTGAGGGTAACCTTGATCTCCATAGAAATAAGTATAAGCAATTGCCTTTCTGCATATCAATGCCCTGTTACTTTTGTGATAACCATAAATTTTAAGTGTTATCACTTCCAGAGTGTCATGGTTTAGCCTTGGCCCAGCCAATTTTGGCAGCTAAAACTGAGCAGTTGGGCTCCCCATTCCCTTCCTTCTAATTTGGAACACAGTACCCATCAAGGAATGGGTTTGTTTAGATCACAGGGGGTCGAGACCAATCCTGCTTACCCACACCTTGTAGATAGGAATTAGGTTCCCATCCACTGGACACTGGAGCAATTTCTCTCAAAAGAAACTGTACGTGACTTTTCTTTTAAGTCATCAGCTTGTGACTTGAGGGCAGCAGTTGATTGTCCATCCCATCTCCTCATGGCCTCTCCATGATCATGAAAAAGGAAAGAAAAGGAAAAAGGAAAAGCCACAGGATGCATTGTGAGGTTTGGTGGATCTTTTGGGCTATTTTTGCAGGAGGATGTTTTTTCTTAATGGCTGAAACATGGGCCTGTGAGAAGTAGGATCTATCCTCCCTGTGAGACAGTTTATCAGATAGTTTTTCAGGCAATTTCTCCAGAGCCAAGACGCAGGCCTGTAAAGGCCGAGAGAGGCTATCTTCATACTGTTGGAGTTCGTCAACCGCTTCACCCATTGTTGGAGTACCAGTAGTTTCTCCCCAAACCATTGTTGACAATGTGTGGGAATAAATTGGTGAGGCACTCTGCACAAACTTCCGCAACATAGCTCGGTGACATGGCAATTCATCAGGGGCTGTAATTGAATGCCATTTGCTATAGATCAGCTCTTGCACAGCCAGTTCTCTCAGGTACTTAATACCTTTCTCCATGCTGTTCCATCTGATTGGGTGACATTTGATGTCATCTTTATAGGGATACCAGGATACAGCTGACAAGAGTCATCTCCAGAGGCTAAGGACGTTTGTCTGCTTCCAAAGTGCCTTGTTAATTCCTCCATCTCTGGCTAGGGGTCCCATCTGCTTGGCTTCTTTATCATCTAAGTCTATGGTATCAGCTCAATTGTCCCAGCACCGGAGCAACCAGGAAGTAATTGACTCACCCTCACAATGGCTAAAGTCTTTTCTTAGAAGTCGCAACTTCTTCATGGATAAGAATCTGATTCTGATTGTCCTGGATTATTTTTCTACTGATTCTGTGATGGCACTGCTTCGAAAGACCTTTTTGTCGTGAAGGACTCAGCAATCATGAAGGACTCAGCGATCGTGAAGAACTTGGCAATCATGAAGGAATCAGAAATTGTAAAAGACTCTGCAATTGTGAAGGATTTGGCCACTGTGAAGGACTCTCTTCTGGTTCTTCCTCTTGCACTGGAATAAGAGCTGTTTCTTCTTCACTCTCATCACTATCCTCATCCTTGCTAACTGCCTTTTCAGGCTGTTTCTCCTCCTCCTCTGATGTTTGTTTGTATTTCCTCTTCCTCACAGGAGCAATTGGCACCAGTATGGATTCAGTAGAAGTGTCCGTAGTCTGCATAGCTGTAGTATTTGCGACCGTTGGAACCAGTGTGGATTGAGTAAGCGTATCCATAGTAGGTATCCAGGTACTTGCCTCAAACGGATCTAGTTCATATTGAGCAGCTTATTCTCTTGTAGCTTAGCTATGGTGTTTGTGGCCACTGGCATGGGTTTGGGTCAAGTAGCTGTCAGCGTAGCTGCAGTGCTCATGAGGGCTGGTGCTGTCTGAGTAGCTGCTGTGCTTATGGTGGCTCGTGCTGACTGTGTAGTTGCTTTGCTCATTCAGACTAGTGTTGCCTGTGTGGCTACAATTCTTGTTTTCTGAGATACAGTGGCAGCCGTCTTGGATTTTCATTTTGCAGGGCCTGTATCACGGTCCACTCGGTGGATGTGTGATGGTTCATTTACCGTGATCTCAAAGCACAAAAATCAAGGCGACCACACCAGGGATTATGCTTCAATCAAACAGTGAAACTTTATTGTTTTGCCCATAGAGCAGCGTGTGATAGATAGGAAGAGTGATGGGAAGGGAAAGGAAAGGTGAAGTAAAGGGAGGAAAGAGGATTATAGCTACCACCACGGATACAAGGCGTCCCTATGGTCCCATGTCCAGGCAGTGTCCTGCCAGTCCTTCTGATTGTCGTTGCTCCTCTGTCCCATGGATTGCAGCCAATCTCCACCTTTCTCGAGCGAGATAAAAAGGTTCTCGCTTCGCTTGCCAAAACTTAACTGTGCAGGCCCAGTAGGTATGGTTTTAGGAGAAGTTTGCAAATTTGGCTGAGGCAGCAAGTGAAATCCATCTTCTGGACAGCAGCTATGCAGCCTTATCTTGGTTGTTACACAGTCCCAGGTATAGGAGAGCAGCACAGTACTCCCTGTACCACACAGTTCTTTCTCTCAGGGTGTTTGCTTCTTGGTATCTCTCTAAGTCTCTGATGGTGATGTTGAGGCAAATACTGCTCTTTGGACCGACTCTTATAGCCTGTTATGGAAGCAGTAAGCTCAGTGGAAGCTGAGGCGATTGCAGAACTTTGTAGTACCTTGCTAATCTAATCATATACCCTGCCTGAAACACATTAAATAAACTCAATAATAAATTCAGAAGCATTATTAACAACATAATGCTATTTTGTTCGGAATCTAGTGGAATCAGCTTGGTATAATATGAGGAAGTGTAGGTCCCCCAGTTTAGCTCCCCTGGCTGGCTGCCAAACTGAGCATCCTCCTTATCCCAGACAAGGCCAAAAGTGTAATTAAAAACAAAACTCACTAAATAATGCCCAAGATTCTCAGGTAAAGCCACAGCTACACATATCGCAAGGTATATTACAACGAGGCCACAAATAACGACTGTCACTTTTATCCAGCACTTAAAATTGATAACTGCCAGGATGATGCAGAGAGCAACTAAGCCATAACATATCTTCTGTCTCACATGCCACACTGAGAAAACCAGCTGTAAACAGAATTCCACAAGGGCATCATATGGTATTTTGAACTCATAATTCTCAGAGAGATAGACTACTATAAATATTACCAAATAGATCATGTTTAGGTCATCCATGATGTAACTTGCCTTTCCCAGCACCTATAATCGATAAAATACAAAGTAAAACTGAGGGCCCCATGCAGGTGACCACCACAAATCCCATGATCCATATGTCAGCCATTAGCACTTCCATCATTGCTGTGTTATCATTTTAATCAGCAATCAGAAAAGTTTTTCAAGGACAAAATGTAATAGTTTTCTCCAAAGCTCTCCCCCTCCCCATGTCTGTATGTCACCACAAATGCTATAGAGCAGGCATGAGGGAATGGGTCCGTAGCTTGGAGGGAACTGAACTCAGGAATTAGATTCAGGAACACATGGATCCGGGATCAGGGGCAAACAGACAAACAAGGTCCTCACTGGACATCAGCCATCCCAGAAGAGAGCGAGACCCTCGTGATCTCTCAGTTTTACACCGAGTATGACATATATGGGCTGGAATACTCTGTTGGTCAGTTTGGGGTCACCTGTCCTGTCCGCCCCTCCCTGCAGGTGTGACCCTTCTTTGTCTTTGACTTGCGGCGCTCCACCAGCTCGAGGATGGCCGTGGTTTCTATAGGAATAAGTATAAGCAATGGCCTTTCTGCATCCCAGTGCCCCGTGTTAACACTTCTAGAGAGAAACACAGGCTGAAAAACATACAGTTACCTTTCAGAAAAAGAAGTTACTTCAATCAGACTTAGCTAAAGTTAGAAAACTGATTCTACTTTAGCTCAAACCAGAATGCCTGATAAGCCTTCTACAATGAAGTAACTAGCTTGATGGATAAGGAGAGAACAATGGATGTTGTTTAATGGACAGTGAGGTGGACTGGAACTAGCTGAATGGCCAGAATGATCAGTGACACAAATTTCAGTTGAAAACAAGTCAATAGTGATATCCCCCAGGAGTCTAAAATGAGGCCAATACTTTTTGTAATCTTCATTAATAACCTGGAAAATAGGACAGAGTGCACCCTCAGCAAGTTTTCAGATAACATAAAACTGGCAGGCATGGCAAGTTGAAAATGAGCCAACAGTGTGCCCTGGCAGCCAAGAGGGCAACCGTGTCCCAGTCACTAGCGGGGTCCCACAGGGATCCCTTCAATATGTTCATAAATGACCCGGATGAAGGACTCGAAGGTTTATTGACAAAGTTTACTGATGACACAAAACTGGGGGGGAGCCGTCGACACTCTTGGGGGCAAAGAGGCCCTGCGAGGAACCTTGACAGATTGGAGAGCTGGACAATAACCAACAGCATGAAGTTTAACAAGGGCAAGTGCCGGGTTCTGCACCTGGGACACGGCAACCCTGGATACACGGACAGCCTGGGGTCTGAGAGGCTGGAGAGCAGCCCTGAGGAGAGGGACCTGGGGGTTCTGGTCAATGGCAAGTTGAACATGAGCCAACAGTGTGCCCTGGCAGCCAAGAGGGCAACTGTGTCCTGGGGTGCATCAAGCACAGCATTGCCAGCTGGGCGAGGGAGGGGATTGTCTCGCTCTACTCTGCACTGGTGTGGCCCCACCTCGAGTACTGTGTGCAGTTTGGGGCACCACAGTATAAAAAGGACATCAAACTACTGGGGAGTGTCCAGAGGAGGCCACAAGGCTGGTGAAGGGTCTGGAGGGGAAGTCGTATGAGGAGCGGCTGAAGTCACTTGGTCTGTTCAGCCTGGAGGAGACTGAGAAGGGAATCTCAGAGCTGTTCACTGCCTTCTCACAAGGGAAGGAGATGAAACAGGTTCTGAGCTCTTCTCTCTTGCAACCTATGATAGGACCAGAGGGACTGGCAGGAAGATGTGCCAGGGGATGGTTAGATTGGATATTAGGAAGAGGTTCTTCACCCAGCAGGTGGTGGAGCACTGGAACAGCTCCCCAGGGAAGCAGTCATGGCACCTGCTCTGCCAGCATTCAAGAAGCATTTGGACAGTGCCCTCAGTCACATGGTGTGAATGTTGGGAGTGTCCTGTGTAGGGATAGGAGTTGGACTCGATGATCCTTTTGGGTCCCTTCCAACTTGGGTAATTCTATGATTCTATGCTAGTTGGTTGAGGTAGATCCTTCCTCTCTATTTTGTGCTAGTGAGGCTGCATCTGGAGCACCATGTTTAGTTCTGGGCTTCCCAGTGCAAGAAAGGTATGGACTTACTGGAGCAAGTCCAGCAAAAGGGTCACAATAATGTTTAAGGGACTAGAGCATCTGCCGTATGAGGAGAGGCTAAGTGAGCTGGGACTATTTAGCCTGGAGAAGTGAAGGCTCAGGCAGGATCTTATCATTGTGTATAAATACCTGATTTGAGGGAGTGAAGATGAGGGAGCCAGACTCTTCTCAGTGGTGCTCATTAAAAGGACAAGAGGCAATGGGCACAAATGTAAAATAAAAACCAGGAAATTTCATCTGAACACTCAAAGACCCTTTTTTACTGTGAGATTAGTCAAGGGCTGTACCAGGTTGTCCAATGATGTTGTAGTATCTCTGTCCTTGGGGATATTAAGAACCCAACTGGACATGGCCTTGAGCAACTTGTTCTAGGTGACTCTGTTTTGAGCAAGGGGATTGTACTAGATTATCTCAAGAGGTCTCTTCCAACCTAAATGATTCTGTGATTCTGTGCAAAATTGAGGAATTTTTTAATTCCTACTATGAATGAGTTGTCCTCAGTCTTCTTTCTGGTACTCTAAATAGGTTTTCTTTGTAAGGCATTTTCCTTCGTTGTTGGACCATATCTGTGCTCTATTAAGATTTTGAATATTCCTCTTAAAAATGTTGGTGCCACGAACCTTATATACTTTTCTAGTGTGTGCCTCTGTATTTTGATAGGGGTAAATTCCCTGTTTATAATTCCAGTGTTTACATTAATACTTTCTGCTAAAGCAAGCTTACTTGAATACTTTTTCACCATGACCTTTAAAATGCTTTTCAGGGTCTTCTTTTCAGGTTGCAGCCCCTCATTCTATTACTTGCTAGAGCTTTAACTTGGCATTTGAATATGAAGAATTTATAGTGCAACTCAGTAAACCAGAAGAAGGACAGCTTTGAAGAATGGGTAGTCATTTACAAGATGATGGGAGGTCTTTGACTTATTTCTGTTTTTTATGGATTATTCCTGAAGTCACATAAATAAGTGAGAAAAGTTTCTGTTCATTTACATTATTAAATAAGTTATGTTGAGTGCAAGTAAGGTAAGAGAAAATTTTGAGTAAAATTTCAGATGAGGATTTGAAGAGTTTCAGGGAAGAAAATGAAGAGATTTTTTTTTTCTGGTATTGCATTTTACCCATTGTGTTCTTACAGTACATTTTATTCAGTGTATGTTAGTTCTTTCTGAAGGCTGACAATATTGGAGGTACTGTAATTTACTTGTATTTTGATTACTATAGAAATTACTCTTTTAGTTCTTTAGAATTATGATGAGTTGGTATGAAATGTTCCAGTGTTCAGTTTAATTGCATTAATTATTGCTTGTCTTTTTGTGAAGACATACTTAATTAAGAACTAAACATTTATATGTGCAGTTTCCAAAATTATGTTTGTGCATATAGGTAGCTTAAAGAGTGTTGTCTTAATATGGCATAAGGTTTTGAGTCTCCTCTCAAAATTTAACAATAGTTGCGCCTAACGTATGCAGGTGTAGTTAGAGAAGAAACAGGCCTGTGAATGTATTTTTTTCTAAAAGTTCTTTGCCTCAAAGCAGTAAATAGTTTTGCGTGCACCTTGCTTCTGACTTGATAAATGTATTTGCTTTTGCAAAGCAGACTAAACTTTTAGAAAAAAATTCATTAAGTTCAAAGCTTATAGTAATTCTCTTCTTGATGTGCTGCAAGCTCTAAGTAGACCTTAGATTAGGAAAAGCAATGATATATAATATGAATTTTTTAATATTTTAGGCCAAAGCAGCATTTTAAAAAAGGAAAAATAAATTAAGTATCTCCATGTACTCATTTAATAGTATGTGAAAAAATCTTTAGCTAATCCCTATATTGGATTTTGAGTGAATATTTTTCTTTTAAGATCTGAATAAGGATAAGTGACAAAAAGCAAAGAAGTTTCTGCTGAGCTTTTAATTTTATATTTTAATTTTATTCAGAGACCACGATGCAGACATCAGAGACTGGGTCAGACACAGGTTCGACTGTGACTTTACAGGCATCTGTGGCTGGCCAGGCAGCAGTGCCCACACAGGTAGTACAGCAGGTACCGGTTCAGCAACAGGTAGGTGTCTGTTAATTTTGGGAAAACAAAAAACCCTGGCAAGATAGAATAATACATTTCAACAGGTGTAGTGAAGAACTGATTTTGTACAAGGCTGCAAATGCAACTGTTTTTCACTCTTTTATTCAATTTTATTTTGCTGTAACTAAACCAGCTACATAAGCAGACATGCAGTTTTCAGGGTATATTTCTTGAACTAGAATATCTGGCAACCACCAGAAATACATATGCATGATTCTAAAAGCAGATTACTATGAAATGTGTGCAATATCTCATAAAAGATTACATTCATTTAAGTCATGTAATAGTCACATTTATTCCTTTAGACAGTTGTTAAGAAATGTGGAATTTTTGAACTAAATACAATATAGATGTAAAATACAAAAGCATTGTCATTTTGTACTTCTAAGCAAAACTTCCTGCAGGTTCTTGCACAACTGCAGAAATGTATTTGAAGTAAAACCATATGTAATGCATTATTTGGATTTGTCAGAGAATTAAAGGAACTTCTGAAGCAGCCAGCTCAGCATACACTTCTGTGACATGATTGAGCACCTATGCAGCCCCACCAACATTAGAGGGAGTGGTGTATGGGGAGATTAAGGAGGGAAGTGAAGTTAGAAAACAGAAACTGAATGTGAAAAGCTATGACTTTTGTCCAAGACTCCTTTACTATGTGTAATTTAGCTTCTTTTAAAAAAAACATTTGTTTCAGTTGGAAGTGACCTACAATGATCATCTACCACACGGGTGTCGAACTCGCAGCCCACAGGCCGAATGCAGCCCTCCACCTTGTTTTATCCTGCCCAGCACCTTGTTTCTACCCAGTGGCAGCATGGAGCTCCTTGCCCCTACGCTCCTGCCAGTGCTGGGCATGTGTGCACGTTACACTGCAGGAGCAGAATGGTGGGAGCTGTGATTTTGACACCCCTGATCTAGTCCAACTACCTGACCACTTCAAAGAATCACAGAATCAGAGAACTGCTTGGTTGGAAAAGACCTTTAAGATCATTGAGACCAACCATACCTGTCCACTATTAAACCATATCCTCGAGAAACTCATCTACCCACCTTTTAAACTCCTCCAGGGACAGTAACTCAACCACCTCCCTGGGCAGCCTCTGCCAATGCCTGATCACCCTTTCAGAGAAGAAACTTTTTCCTGATGTCTAATCTGAACCTCCCCTGGTGCAACTTGAGGCCATTTCCTCTTGTCCTATCACTCATCACTTGCGAGAAGAGACCAACACTCACCTTGCTACAACGTCCTTTGAGGTAGTTGTAGACAGTGATGAGGCCCCCCCTCAGCCTCCTCTTTTCTAAGCTAAACAACCCCAGTTCCCTCAGCCACTTCTCGTAGGACTTGTTCTCCAGCCCCTTCACCAGTCTTGTTGCCCTTCTCTGGATGCGCTCCAACACCTCAGTGTCCTTCTTGTAGTGAGGGGCCCAGAACTGGACACAGTACTCGAGGTGTGGCCTCACCAGTGCTGAGTACAGGGGCACAATCACTGCCCTGGTCCTGCTGGCCATGCTGTTTCTGATACAGGCCAAGATGCCATTGGCCCTCTTGGCCACCTGGGCACACTGCTGGCTCGTATCAGCCGGCTGTCAACAAACACCCCCAGGTCCTTCTCCTCCAGGCAGCTCTCCAGCCAGTCTTCCCCAAGTCGTAATGCTGCATGGGGTTGTTGTGTCCCAAGTGCAGGACTTGACACTTGGTCTTGTTAAGCCTCATCCTGTTGGTCTCAGCCCATTGTTCCAGCCTGTCCAGATCCCTCTGCAGAGCCTCCCTTCCTTCAAGCAGATCAACACTGCCACCCAGCTTGGTGTCATCTGCAAACTTGCTGAGGGTGCACTCGATCCCCTCGTCCAGATCATTGATAAAGATATTGAACAGGACTCGACCCAGCACTGAACCCTGGGGAACACCACTCGTGACCGGCCTCCAACTGGATTTGACTCCATTTCCCACCACCCTCTGTGCCCGGCCACCCAGCCAGTTTTCCACCCAGCAGAGGCTGTGCCTGTCCAGGCCAATGGCAGCCAGTTCCTCAAGCAGAATACTATGATAAATGGTGTCAAAGGCTTTACCAAAGTCCAGGTACACCACATCCACAGCCTTCCCCTTGTCCATTAATTGGGTAACCTTGTCACAGAAGGAGATCAGGTTGGTCTGGCAGGACCTGCCTTTCATAAACCCATGTTGACTGGGTCTGATCACCTGGCTGTCCTGCATGTGCTGTGTGATAGCACTCAAGATGATCTGCTCCACGACCTTCCCCAGTACCAAGGTCAGAGTGACAGGGTTGACCAAAAGCATTGTCCAAATGCCTCTTAAATACTGAGAGGCTTGAGGCATTGACCACCTCTCTAGGAAGCCTGTCCCAGTGTTTGATCACCCTCTCACTAAAGGAATGTTTACTAATATCTAGTCTGAACCTTGCTTGATGAAGCTTTGAACTATTCCCACTCATCCTGTCACAGGATACCAGGGAGAAGAGATCAGCACCTCCCTCTCCACTTCTCCTCTGTTCAGCTGTCATGCTGTTAGGTTCCTTGGGTGAAATCAGATGTTCTTTTTCAACATAAATTGGCTTTACAGTTTCAAAATCAACACTATTAAAACTGAGAATAACCTGTTAAATTATGTAAGTCTTTTTCTGTGCTAGTGACTCACTGTTTTCTAAATTAAAATTCCTAGCATTTTGTTAAGTTTAGTTTTAAAATTTAAGGTGATTAATTTTTCGGCATTTTCTTGGCAATGCTGTTTATCTGCCTCATATGTTTCACTAATAATTTTTCCTGGTATATAGACTCACTTTATAATGTCTCATATTACCATTAATATCACTTCTACTTATATTATAATGTACCTTGGAATAAATTTGCTTTTTGTTTTTAAACACCATCCCCGAAAAAATAAAAAGCCAAAACCCAAAAACATTTCAGCAATCATTTAAGCACTGGGCACTTAATATGCTTAGCTTTGTGTACATCCCTACTAAGTTACTAAATGGCTGAAATCACAGAATCACAGAATGGTTGTGGTGGGAAGGGACCTCTGGAGGTCATCTTGTCCAACTCCCTGCTCAAGCAGGACCACCTAGAGATGGTTGCCCAGGACCATGTCCAGATGGCTTTTGAATATCTCCAAGGAGGGAGACTCCACAGTCTCTCCGGGTAACCTGCTCCATTGCTCAGTCACCCTCGCAGTAAAAAAGTGTTTCCTTATGTTCAGATGGAAGTTCTGGTGTTTCCATTTGTACCCATTGTCTCTTGTCCTGTCACTGGGCACCACTGAAAAGACCCTGGCTTCATCTTCTATACACCTTCCCTTCATGTATTTATATATGCTGCTAAGATTCCCCCTTCCCCAAGCCTTCTCTTGTGTGGGCTAAGCAGTCCCAGCTCTCTCAGCTGGGAGCCCAGAACTGGACATAGGACTCCAGGTACACAGTATTCAACTGGTGCTGAATAAAGGGGAAGGATCACCTGCCTGGACGTACTGGCAATTCTTTGCCTGATGCAGCCCGGGATACCATTAGCCCTCTTTGTGGCAAGGGCACACGACTGACTCATGTTCAACTTGGTGTCCACCAGGACCTGTGGGTCCTTTTCTGCAAAGCTGCTTTCCAGATGGGTGTCCACCAGTATATATTGGTGCACGGGGTTGTTCCTCCCCAGGGGCAGGACTTGGCACTCCTCCTTGTTGAAGTACATGAGGTTCCTGTCAGCCCATTTTGATAGCCTGTTGATATCTCTCTGAATGGCATTCTCCAAAAGTTTTTTTAAAAAATATCTTTTCCAGCAGTTGCTAGGTCCTGCCAGAATAGCAGAAAAGGTGTGCTTCTAGCACATGTCCATGATCAAAAAGCCATAGGGGAAGCTGTTAAAATTTTTAGTAAGTACCCTTTTGTCGTAAACCACCTTCTGTGTCTTCTGGAGTAACCTGGCTTCTACTGCTCATTTCTGCGTATTCCTGACGATATAGCACTGCTCTATCATAGTCTTTTGAAGGTCATCGCTATCTATATTTATGCTGCAATCCAACATGAGATCTCTCAGTGCCTCAAAATTGATCTTTTCTCTGTTGCATTTACCTTGATGCCTTTAGCCTTTAAACAACACTTTCCTCCAGAGTGCAGGTCACAGGACCCCCAAGTCCTTTTTCTGCCAAGTTGCTTTCCAGCTGGTTGGTCCCCAGATTGTACTGGTGCATGGGGTTGTTCTTCCCCAGGTGCAAGACCTGGTGCTTCCCTCTTTTTGAACTTCATGAGGTTCCTGTCAGCCCATTTCTACAGCATGTCAAGGTCCCTCTGGATGGCAGATTGACCCTCTGGCATATCAGCCACTCCTCCCAGTTTGGTGTCATCAGCTGGGGGTGCACTCTGCCCCATCCTCCAGATCATTAGTGAGTATGTTGAACAGAACTGGACCCGGTATTAGCCCCTGGAGTACACCTATAGTTACCGGCCTCCAAGTAGACTTTGTGCCACTGAAAGGCTTTTGCTGAATCAGGACTTTATATAGCTCTCTCTCTTTAACTTAAATCTTTATTACAGAATCATGAAATGGTTGAGGTTGGAAAGGACCACTGGAGGTCACCCCCCCTGCTCAAGCAGGGTCACCAAGAGCTGTTTCTCTAAGAACATGTCGTGAGGGCTTTTGAATATCTCCAAGGGAAGAAAAATCCACAACCTCCTTGGGAAACCTGTTCCAGTGCTTGGTCACCCTCACAGTGAAAAAGTGTTTCTTGATGTTCAGATGGAACCTCTTGTGTCAGTTTGTGCCTATTGTCTCTTGCGCTTTCACTGGGCACAACTGAAAAGGGCCTTGGCTCCATCTTTGCACCTTCCCTTCAGGTATTTGTACAAATAATGAGATTCCTCCTTGTGCCTCTGGGGGAAACAGCCCTGCTCTCTTGGCCAACCCCTGGGCCCGACCATTCAGCCAGTTTTTAGTCCACCTCACTGTCTGCTCAGCCAGCCTGTAGTTCAACAGCTTCTCTATGAGGACCTTGTGGGAGACAGTGCCAAAGGCCTTCCTGAAGTCTAGGTAGACCATATCCACTGCTCTTCCCTGGTCTACCAGGCCAGTTATTTCATTCTAAAGGGTTATTAAGTTTGTCAAGCATGACTTTCCCTTGGTGAATCCATGATGACTATTCCTGATTATTGTCATTCATGTGCCACGAAATGGTTCCCAGGGTTTGAGGTGTAGCTGACCGTCCTGTAGTTCCCTGGGTCCTGCTTCTTGAAGAAAGGAGTGATTTTTGCTTTCCTCCAGTCCTCGGGCACCTCTCCTAATTGCCATGATCGTTCAAAGATTATTGAGAGTGGCCTCACAATGCTCCCTCAGCACTCATAGGTGCATCTTATCAGGGCCCATTAGGATAAGATCTTTCTAATATTGTACTAACTTTGTAAATTAAGCTTCTGTGACGCTTGGACTTAGTTAAGCTTTGTAGGAGGCTTAGCACCGTCAACTCTTTTTAAGATTTGCTTAAAACTTTTAAAAACTAGATATAGTTTATATCAGTATATATTAAGATATTACTTATCTTTCAGTGTTACTGTTTCCAATAATTTTGTTTCACTGAATATTTCATCTGTATTTTGGACTATTTTGTGATTATACTGGATTGTATTTTTCAGTTGACTCTTATTTGAAAGTAGAAGTCATGTAAGTTTTCAGAAAGTTAGGGGATCAGCCTGGCCAAGGAAGTGGAGTTTGCTGCAATATTTTGTATAGACTGAAGAGGTGATGGAGACAGTATATGAAGGAGATACTGGTTTGGAGAGAAAAGGATAGATGATGAAAGTATTGAGAAAAGGAATTGAATGTGTAGGGTAAGGAAAAGGTAGAATAAAAATGTGAATCTAGTATAGCACTAGGAAATGTGATGAAGAAGGTGGGTAAGATAGGTGCTTTTCCACTGTAGGAAAAGAAAGGGCTAGCCGGCATGGAAACAATCTCTTTGATGAAGAATGGTTTTGTTCTGAACAATTAACTGTATATATTATACATTTGCTTAAATTTGAGTTTATGTGCACATGCTTTATGAGCAGACTACTTTAGGTGAAGATGAAAAATTCACAACAAATAAGTTATTTTAAAAAATCTTTTCCTGTAGTTATGGGTGGGATAATTTTTCAATGTCTAAATTACTTTCTGCTAAAATAAATATTTTCTTTGCTCACTGACAATATATCTATGGCTTTCATGAAAGCCTGATATGGTGCCCCAAATGAATTAAAAAAAAAAAAATCCTTAATGATAAACTAAGATTCCCTTCTTAGTGTAGTGGCAGTGGTTTCACAGGTATTTTCAAGCAGCACAGCAACTGTCATTTTTGGTGCCTTGAATGGTGAAGGGAGAAACCTATACATGTGCAAATAAAAAGTAGCAAAAGTAAGGCCAAAAAGTGAGGAGCATAATTAAATACCATTTAACATCCTGCAGAATTTCTCTTAGTCTTATATTTCCTCAAATATGATTTTCCACCCGTGTATCACCCTAGAGCACGAGGTAGCAAGCTTATAAGGATTTTAAACTCATCTCACAGACCTTATGGTTTATGTCATGCAATGCAGAAGAATTTGAAGAGTAAAATTATAAACAAGTATCTAATTGATTTTAGAAAGTGTATCCATGCATCAGAAGTTACACAAAACAAAACTTCCTATTCAGCATAGACTATGACCATAGCATTCAGAAATAATTGTATCATTAAACTGAACAGACACACTTTTGCTAATCAAAATTGGAGCTTAATGCAAAATCAGATTTAACATATGAAAAACAGTCATGAGCTTATTTTGGTCATTTGTCTAAATATCAACATTACAGCTTGCACTATTTTCCAAAAGTATAATAGATAATTAATGTATTAAGATGACTTTTTTTTTCCTGAAAAGAGAAAGCTTCAGGTTGCTCAGGGAACTGCTTAGCAAGGTCCCCTGGGAAAAAGATTTTGATGGTGCTGGGGGTCCATCGGTGCTGGTCACTGTTTAAGTACCACCTCCAAAGGGCACAGGACCAGGCAATCCCAAAATGCCGGAAGTCAAGCAGGTGAGGCAGAAGGCCAGCCTGGCTGAGCAGGGATCTTCTACTCAAACTGAGGTGTAAGAAGATGGTGTATGGCCAGTGGAAACATGGACAGATGACATGGGAGGACAACAGGAATGCTGTTCACCATTGTAGGGTGGAAATTCGTGCGGCCAAAGCTCAATTACAGTTGCAGCTGGCCAGCAATGTGAAGGATAATAAACAGGGCTTTTTCAAATATGTTAATAGTAAAAGGTAGGCCAGAAACAACATTGGACCATCACTTGCTGAGCATGGGCACCTCATTAACAGCAGCTTAGACAAAGCAGAGACTTTTAATGCTGTTTTAGCATCAGTATTCAATAATGACATTGGGCTTGGGCCCCCCCAGAGCCTTGAGCTGGGGGATCATGACTGGGCAAACAATCTCCCAATCACCCATGAACTTGTGTGGGATCTGCTGCTCCAGTTGATGGGGGTTGATGGGGTTCATGCTCTCTCAATGATTTTCAGCGCTCTTGGGAATCTGGAGAGGTACCAGCTGACTGGAAGCTGGCAAATGTTGTCCCAATCTTCAAGAAGGGCAGCAGGGATGACCCCCGTAACTACAGACCTGTCAGTCTCACTTCAGAGCCTGATGAGATTATGGAGAAGATTATTCTGGCAGTTCCCAAAAAACATCTGAAAGACAACGCAGTCCTTGGTCCCAGCCAGCAGGGGTTCATAAGGGGAAGGTCCTGCCATACGAACTTAATATCCTTCTATGACAAGGTCACCCACCTGGTCGACCAGGGAAAACCGGTCGATGTCATTTTTCTGGATTTCAGCAAAGCTTTGATACTGTCTCTCACAGGATTCTCATAAACAAAATGTCCAGCATCCAGCTGGATAAACACATAATACAATGGGTGCAGAATTGGCTGATGGGCTGGGCTCAAAGAGTCACAGTGAATGGAGTTACATCAGGTTGGCGTCCAGTCACTAGCGGGGTCCCACAGGGATCCCTTCAATATGTTCATAAATGACCCGGATGAAGGACTCGAAGGTTTATTGACAAAGTTTACTGATGACACAAAACTGGGGGGGAGCCGTCGACACTCTTGGGGGCAAAGAGGCCCTGCGAGGAACCTTGACAGATTGGAGAGCTGGACAATCACCAACAGCATGAAGTTTAACAAGGGCAAGTGCCGGGTTCTGCACCTGGGACACGGCAACCCTGGATACACGGACAGCCTGGGGTCTGAGAGGCTGGAGAGCAGCCCTGAGGAGAGGGACCTGGGGGTTCTGATTGACGGCAAGTTGAACATGAGCCAACAGTGTGCCCTGGCAGCTAAGAGGGCAACCGTGTCCTGGGGGGCATCAAGCATGGCATTGCCAGCCAGGCAAGGGAGGTGATTGTCCTGCACTACTCTGCACTGGTGTGGCCCCACCTTGAGTACTGGGTGCAGTTTTGGGTGCATGGCATAAAAAGGACATCAAACTACTGGGGAGTGTCCAGAGGAGGCCACAAGGCTGGTGAAGGGTCTGGAGGGGAAGTCGTATGAGGAGCGGCTGAAGTCACTTGGTCTGTTCAGCCTGGAGGAGACTGAGAAGGGAATCTCAGAGCAGTTCACTGCCTTCTCACAAGGGAAGGAGATGAAACAGGTGCTGAGCTCTTCTCTCCGGCAACCTATGATAGGACCAGAGGGACTGGCAGGAAGATGTGCCAGGGGATGGTTAGATTGGATATTAGGAAGAGGTTCTTCACCCAGCGGGTGGTGGAGCACTGGAACAGCTCCCCAGGGAAGCAGTCGCGGCACTGAATCTGCCAGCATTCATAGAATCTTCTGGTTGGAAAAGACCTTGGAGATCATCGAGTCCAACCGCACTCATCATCCGCTAAACCGTGTCCTTCAAAAACTCATCTATCCTTCTTTTAAACACCTCCGGGATGGTCACTCAACCACCTCCCTGGGCAGCCTGTTCCAGTGCCTGATCACCCTGTCGGTAAAGAAATTCTTCCTAATGTCCAGTCTGAACCTCCCCTGGTGCAACTTGTGGCCATTTCCCCTTGTCCTATCACCTGCCACTGGAGAGAAGAGATCAACACTCGCTCTGCCTTTCAGGCAGCCGTAGACAGCAATGAAGTCTCCCCTCAGCCTCCTCTTCTCTAAGCTAAACAACCCCAGTTCCCTCAGTCGCTCCTCGTAGGACTTGTTCTCCAGCCCCTTCACCAGCCTCGTTGCCCCTCTCTGGACGCGCTCCAACACCTCAATGTCCTTCTTGTAGTGAGGGGCCCAGAACTGCACACAGTACTCGAAGTACTCGAGGTGTGGCCTCACCAGTGCCGAGGACAGGGGCACAATTCAAGAAGCATTTGGACAGTGCCCTCAGTCACATGGTGTGAATGTTGGGAGTGTCCTGTGTAGGGATAGGAGTTGGACTCAGTGATCCTTTTGGGTCCCTTTCAACTCGGGTAATTCTATGATTCTTTGCATGTCCAACTCTTTTTTTTTAAGGCACTGCACTTGATTATATTTTTATTTTAAGTGGGGTTTATAATTCCTTACTTATTTTATCCTGGTATTTTTCTCTTAAACATCTTAGCACTTTTATCTAAAATCAAAATTCTGTACGTAGTTTTATCTTGCCTTAAGGATAAGAGATGTATTTTTTGAATTTGAGAAATTATAGTTCAGGAACGCTGTTATGGGATAGCAGGCCAATGTCAGTTTATGTAATGGTTCACATGGGAAAGCAGCAAACTGCTGATTTTTCTATTTAACCATCAAAAAGAGTACATCTCATTACTGACGACTGACAGAAACATCTGTTTTTCTGTCATCCTTGAACAGTCTTATTCGAAGTCATGTGGGTTTTTGTTCAGAATTAAGGTTTTTATATAATTTATTCCTTAGGTGTTGTGTTTTAACCCCAGCCAGCAACTAAGCCCCACACAGCCACTCACTCACTCTCCCTCAGTGGGATGGGGGAAGAGAACTGGAAGGGTAAGAGTGAGAAAACTCATGGGTTGAGATAAAAATAGTTTAATAATTAAAAAGTAGTAGCAATAATAATAATAAATTCTAAGGAAAAGAGGGAAAAAATATCAAAGAGATAAAAATAAAACCCAAGGAAGTCAAATGACGCAAATGAAAACAATTGCTCACCACCAGCTGACCGATGCCCAGCCAGGCCCTAAACAGCACCGCCGCCCCCCCAACCTTCCCCCTAGTTTTACTGGTGAGCATGATGTTATGTGGCATGGAATATCCCTTTGGTCAGTTGGGGTCAGCTGTCCCGGCTGTGTCCCCTTCCAGCTTCCTGTGCACCCCCAGTCTACTCGCTGGAGGGGCAGTGTGAGGAGCAGAGAAGGCCTTGACTCTGTGTAAGCGCTGCTCAGCCATAGCTAAAACATCCCCGTGTTATCAACACTGTTTCCAGCATAAATCTAAAACATAGCCCCATGCGGGCTACCATGAAGAAATTTAATTCTATCCCTGCCCAAACCAATATATTAGGTTAACAATGAAGTTAATGGTGGAAAAGGAGGAGTAGGTATTTTATAGAATGTAGTGAGGATGATGAAGGTGTTCTAAATAAAATGTTCTTAAAGAATTCTTGTAGATGATGCATCACATATATGAGAACCAGACTCTTCCGGGATTACACTGAATTTTTTAGGACCTACTCTGACAGGTCAAAGGTTGCCTGCTAACAGCACATGTAAATTGTGATTTCATGGAATCATAGAATGGTTTGGGCTGGAAGAGACCTTAAAGATCATCCAGTTCCAACCCCCCTGCCATGGGCAGGGACACCTCCGACTAGACCAGGCTGCTCCAGACCCCATCCAACCTGGCCTTGAACACCTCCCCAGGGAGGGGACATCCACAACCTCCCTGGGCAACCTCTTGCAGCGTCTCACCACCCTCATTGTGAAGAATTACTTCCTAATGTCTAATCTAAATCTTCCCCCTTCCAGTTTAAAGCCGTTCCCCCTCATCCTATCACTACATGCCCTTGTAAAAAGACCCTCCCCAGCTTTCCTGTAGGCCCCCTTCAGGTACTAGAAGGATTTGGAGGCTTGTATTGTATAGAGTTAAATTGGAGTAAAAAAATCCAGAAAAGCAGCATATAGATGACCAAATGAAGTTTTCTTCCTTACTAAATAGAGTTCCTAAGCTTGGTGTGAAGCATACAGTTCTTGTTCTTGTGCTTTCCAGATAATTCTATCTTTGGCATTGAAAATACCCATATTCTCAAGGGCATGTATCTCCTATGTTAGTACTCCACTTTTAGCATATTACAGACTTGCATCACAATATTACGTTCTGTGTTATTTAGTAATTGTGAGAACAGGGATGTCCCATGACTGTGTTGTTTAGAAACCATTAGATGCACTGAAGCACTAGTCATTCTTTTTATAAGGTAAACTATTCCATATTTCTGGTGTTCTTGCTTACAGGTACAGCAAGTACAGACTGTGCAACAGGTACAGCATGTCTACCCGGCCCAGGTTCAGTATGTGGAGGGAAATGACACAGTCTACACAAATGGAACTATGTAAGTAGGTTATTGATCAAAATTAGAACGTTTGCTAAAATACAAAGTTAAATGCACATTCTTTAATGACACCATATGGGCTACTGTATTTTAAGTAGCAAAGAAAAATTTTGAACAAAAATTATTTTTTGTCATTTTAAATCATTATTTGGGTGAAAACAAGTTGAATTCACATCATCTAAAATTAATTCAGGTAATTGTTACAGTTGGACATAGTGGGAAGGTAATATATGCAGCATTTTGTCGTTTGGGGAAAAAACCTTAAGTTTATAGACAAGTTGTAAGTTATGTTGATAGGAAGGATTATCTTAAGTTGTCATAATATGGTCATTTGTGTAATAAAGAAGTCTTCATGTGAGCCTCCTATTCTTCTAATTGAAATTGTATGGGAAGTTCCTAAATTGCTGAGGGAGCTTAAAGCCCATCCAGTTCCAACCCCCTTGCCATGGGCAGGGACACCTCCCACTAGACCAGGCTGCTCATAGCCTCATCCAACGTGGTCTTGAACACCTCCAGGGAGGGGACATCCACAACTTCTCTGGGCATCCCTGTGCCAGGGCCTCACTACCCTCACAGTAAAAAATTTCTTCCTAATATATAGTCCAAATCTCCCCTCTTTTGGCTTAAAACTGTTCCCCCTTGTCCTATCACTGCACTTCCCGATAAAGAGCCCCTCCCCAGCTTTCCTGTAGGCCCCCTTCAGGTACTGGAAGGCTGCTATAAGGGGACAAAACAAAACAAAAATTAAAAAAATGACCAGATAAACAGCCCAGAAAAGTTGTCTTCATACAGGATTTGATGCCTGTATGATATTCCCCATATAACTGCTAACAATTTCATTTGTAGATAGTACCTTAAAAGGAGATGGAAGGAGGAGCTGGCTGACACAGCATAACTTGTGCTATTTCATCCACCAATAAACTGTGGTTTAGTATGATTGATATTTTACCATAGAAAACTCTAGGTTGTAAGGGATCTCCAGAGGTGATCTAATCCAACCCTCTGCTCAAAGCAGGTCCAATTAGATCCAGTTGCTCAGGGGCTTGTCCCATCGAGTTGTGTATACCTCCAAGGATAGAGGTTCCACACCCTTTCTGGGCAACCTGTTCCTGTATTTGACCACCCTCATGGAAAAAAATATTTTCCTCATATCTAATCACATCTTCCCATATTACAACTTGTGTTCATTGCCTCCCGTCCTATTGCTGTGCACCTCTGAGAAGCATCTGGCTCTACCTTCTCTGTATACTCCCACCAGGTAGTTGTAGAGAGAAAAAAACAGTATCCCCTGAACCTTCTCTTCTCCAAGCTGAACAGGCCTAGTTCTCTCAGCCTCTCCTCATATGTCATGCTCTCTCAGCCCCCTGACCATCTTGGTGGTCCTCTGCTGGGCTTTGCACCACAGATCACAAGTCCTTGAGCCCAGCAATCTAGGCGATTTTCCACTCACCTTATCGTTCATTTATCCAGCCCATATATCAACAATTAGGTGATAAGGAGATTATGGGAGACTGTGTCAAAGGTCTTTCTTCAGCCAAGGTATAGAACATACACTGCCTCCCCTTGTCCACAGTGACAGTCACCTTGTCATAGAAAGCAATGAGTTTGGTCAGGCATGATTTGCTTTGGTAAATCCCTGTTGGCTGCTCCCAATCACTTTCATGCCCTTCAATGTATTTACAAATAGTTTCCAGGAGGATTTATTCCATAACCTTTCTAGGGATTGAAGTGAGGCTGGCTTGCCTGTAGTTCCTGGTATCCTCCTTTTTGTCCTTGAAGATGGATATGATATGACTTTTTTCCAGTCATCATGAACTTCCCCTAGTTGCTGTGACCTTTTGAGGATGATAGAGAGCTGCCTTGTAAAGGCATGTCAGCTCCTTCAGTATCCTTGGATGCATCCCACCTGGTCCCATGGGCTTGTGTACATCTAAAAAGGCTTAAGTACTCCTTAACTTTGCATTTTCCTAGCTACTGTGATTTCTAGCAAGCTCTAGCAGTTCTAACAGGCTCTGTCAGCTGTTTTTGATTGAAGAGAGCATTGAGCTTTTGTTCCAGCTGACTACTGATTAGGCACAGTCAAGCATCCTTTCAGCAAATACTATGACGTGTCCTATATATATAACTGCCAGCCTAGAGCACAATGAATAGTCTCAGCATTTTGTAGTGAGGGGGTGTGTGCATGTGTGTCTGACTGTCTCTAGTAATTACTTAGGACAGTGTCTGTATGGTCCCCAGCAGCTGTTAGAGCAACTGTCCCTGGAATGTCAGAGGCCTTCATAGAGGTCCAGAAGAAGGATGCGGTTCTGTAGGTTTCAGGCTGTTTGATGTGCTTGGGGTTTTCCTGGTGCTGGAGCAGCAGAAGATAGTCTTATCGTTTGTAGGTGGTGTTGCTTGCTGAGGATCTGTGTTGCCAAGTAAAGGAGCTATGGGAAGACTGCACAGCATCAGAGATGATGAGAAAAGAGATCAACTGGTTCTCCTCTGAAATCCTGTAGCTTCAAGAGCCTGACCCCCCAACTGTACTGAAGGAGGAACAGGAGCAGTTTGCGCTTATTGGATTGGGAAGTGGAGACTCCCATGATGGTGGAGGGTGGAAGCTTGTGACTTCTGGCACCAGGACGAAGGCTCCTTTTCCACCTGAAGATTTGCAACTATAAAATAGAAGCACTGTATTCATAGCAGATGAGAAGCTGGGAGGTCTGTCAAAAAAAGCATCCATGCTGGTGGAACCTGAGTCAGGCAGTAGTGAGGGCTCACTGCTGAGGGGGATGGAGACTCCCATGTGCTGAACTGACCAATAGTTTAGGGAGGTTTGCAATGATACTGCAAAGGGAGACCTACCTGGAAAGCATCAAGTGTGGCAATATGACTCTGGGGGCAATGGTCAAGGACATGGGGGCCTTGGAGATATTCTTCTTGATCTTACTGGTGAGGGGAAAGAGCTTGAGGATGAGGGGATGGATCCTGCAGGTCAACAATTGGGTGTGTGGCTGATGTTGTCATTTTTTACAGAATCACAGAATGGTTGTGGTGGGAAGGGACCTCTGGAGGTCATCTTGTCCAACTCCCTGCTCAAGCAGGACCACCTAGAGATGGTTGCCCAGGACCATGTCCAGATGGCTTTTGAATATCTCCAAGGAGGGAGACTCCACAGTCTCTCCGGGTAACCTGCTCCATTGCTCAGTCACCCTCGCAGTAAAAAAGTGTTTCCTTATGTTCAGATGGAAGTTCTGGTGTTTCCATTTGTACCCATTGTCTCTTGTCCTGTCACTGGGCACCACTGAAAAGACCCTGGCTTCATCTTCTATACACCTTCCCTTCATGTATTTATATATGCTGCTAAGATTCCCCCTTCCCCAAGCCTTCTCTTGTGTGGGCTAAGCAGTCCCAGCTCTCTCAGCTGGGAGCCCAGAACTGGACATAGGACTCCAGGTACACAGTATTCAACTGGTGCTGAATAAAGGGGAAGGATCACCTGCCTGGACGTACTGGCAATTCTTTGCCTGATGCAGCCCGGGATACCATTAGCCCTCTTTGTGGCAAGGGCACACGACTGACTCATGTTCAACTTGGTGTCCACCAGGACCTGTGGGTCCTTTTCTGCAAAGCTGCTTTCCAGATGGGTGTCCACCAGTATATATTGGTGCACGGGGTTGTTCCTCCCCAGGGGCAGGACTTGGCACTCCTCCTTGTTGAAGTACATGAGGTTCCTGTCAGCCCATTTCTCCATCTTGTCAAGGTCCTTCTGGACAGCAGCACAACCCTGCGATGTATCAGCTACTCTTCCCAGTTTTGTGTCATCAGCCAACTTGCTCTGCCCCATCATCCAGATCACTAATGAAGACGTTGAACAGTATTGGATGCAGTATTTGAGCCCTGGGGTACACTGCTATTTATTGGCCTCCAACTAGACTTAGTGCCACTATGACTATGGGATCCTCTCTGAGGATGGAGGACTGCTAAGGAGAGACAGGGTCTACATGACCAAGTGGGGCACAAACAGCTTTGCCAACAGGCTGGCCAACCTGGTAAGGAGAGCTTTACACTAGAAATGATGGGGAAGGGATGACCAACAGTCAAGTGAGGAAGTCATAGACTGAGTGGGCAAGCAAAAGATGTGGGGTAAAGAGGAGTGACCTCATAATCAACCAAACCATGTTGAAAGTGGACTACTTCAAGCATATGCACTTACTGATTAACTAAGTATTCACTCATGTTAATTTATTACCTGCAGAATAAGAAAAAGTCAAAGCATAAGGAATACTAGAAATAATGTGTCAATGATATTTAGTTATTTAAGGAAAATACTTTTTTTTCTGGACAAATGCTATGTAAAACACCTAACATAAGATCTTTTTCACCCCACTGTATTACAGGATGATCTGTTTTAAAAAATAAGTGCACAAATGCGCAAAGAAGTGGCTCAGTGTCATCCTGATTTGGAAAAAAACCCCCGTCTTTAGCTATGAAGAAAGAGGAATTCTGAATTCTAAAGAATTAATATTTCCTCTTTCTAGCTAAACGCTATGTTATTAGAGGACAGCGGTGTATAGAGTGATCACAAATTTCTAATGAGCTCTGAAAATGATACATTAAATTAAAGAATTTTGTTGTCCTCTGTCCTGGAAATATTGGTTAACATACCCAGCCATACCAAAAGCCTAAGCACCTACATGCTCCAAACATTCTTCAAGTTGATCTGGCTGTCATCAAAATTGACAAAAAAACAACCCTCTTCCAGAGAATCTTAAGAACAATCTGGTGCAAAATAAATGTCCTAATTTCATTCTGATAGTTTGTAAAGTGTTACTAAATACACATTAAATGATGTAGCAAAAAAGATACAAAGAGAACATCTATTTTTGGATAAGCATTCAAAAAGCTTGGGTTCTCATCTGAAATCTCTTTCCTACACAAATCTCACAAATAACAAGGTTTGTAGTCTTTCTGGTACTTGTTATAAATGAAATTGAGAAATACAATGTGAAAAGTATGTTAAACATAACTTCTCTGCTTGGAATAGGAACTCCCAAACAAGTTTGTTACTGTCCATCCTGTCACTTGTGAAGAGATGAAAAGGCCATCCTCAGGGGGAAAGGATCTATTACCAGTAATACACAGTGGCTCTGGTCTTTTGCTATAACCATTAGATAATAATCAACTTTACTCCCGACTTGAGTATAGTGTTTGACTTCTTTTTCAACAAAGAATCTTGGCTTTTTCTTACACAGTAGTCTTTCGTTCATTTTGTGGGCACTACAAAGTTTTTACAGAAATTTCAACTCACCAAGTTTTACTTAGAGCTTGTTTTTCAAAAAGTTTTTCCTCACTGTTAATTTATTTTATGATAATATTTATTAGGAAGTTATGTGACAGAGTAGGTTTCGGGAATTATCCCCCCCCTCCCAATACTGAAAATTAGGAAAAGAAAAAATGATGATACTCATAAAAATAGAAGTATCAGTTTTCATCCTTACTAAATTAAACGTGTTTTCCTATTTTTTTAGCCAGCTGCTGTTGGTGCTTTTCCAATTATCCCCCCCCCCAAAAAAACCCTGCCTATGATAGGGTATTTCTACAAAGCGGTGCTTGCAAATATTTGCTTCTTCCTGATTTGCTTCTTACAGCGTAGCTAACAGAGGCAGCCAACAGATGCAGCACTTTGCTCAGAAGGGGGTCAGAAACTTTGCAGAGAACAGCATCCATGTCCTGAGCAATGTCCTGAGTTAATGTGTCACAGGGCACCACCTCCAGCCATCGGAGCAACTATCTTTATAATGTCAGAAGTCTCGATCCAGACCGAACTCCCGAGGGAGGATGCAGCTCTCGGAGCACAGTGAGTGCCTGGGGTCTCTCACTGAGGCTGGGGTGGAGGGAGACTGTTTCCTTGCCTGCAGAAAGTGTGCAGTGGTACAGGATCTGTGTTGCCAACAAGAGAGATAAGATCCACCTGACCAAGTGGGGCAAAAACATCATTACCAACAGGCTGGCCAACCTGGTGTGGAGAACTTTAAACTAGAAATGACAGGGGAGGGAGATTGCAACCCATAATCAAGCAAGGGAGTGGTGGAATGGGTTGGCAAGCAAAGGGTGCAGGGTGTTATGGAAAAGAGAGAGCTTGCAATCAGCAAAACAGGGCTGAAGGGGAGACGCTCTGCTGGACGCAATTCTTACAGACAAGGAAGCTTTTCTTACAATTCTTACAAACTGGTTGGTGGTGTGAAGGTTGGGGGGCAGCCGGGGCTGCATTGACCATGAGACTGTGAAGTTGAGAATCCTGAGAGGAGGGAACAAGGGAAATGGCAGGATCACAACTCCAAACTTCAGGAGAGCAGACTTTGGCCTGTGCAGGAACCTGCTTGGAAGAACCCCATGGGCAACAGTCCTGGAGAGCAGAGGCAGTCTAGGAGACCTGTTTGATATTCAAGGATCACCTCCTTCAAGCTCAAGAATGGTCCATCGCAATGAGCAGAGACGCTGTCCAAGTGCACAGAGATGGGGTTAGGAAAGCCAAAGCCCACCTGGAGTTGAAACTGACGAGGGATATGAAAGGCAGCATTAAGGGTTTCTACAGGTACATCAGCAGCAAAATGAAGACCAGAGAAAATGTGGGCTTGCTGCTGAATGGGGCAGGGTACCTGATGACAAAGGACATGGGAATGGCCGAGGTACTGAAAGCCTTCTGCACCTGAGTCTTTACTGGTAAGGATTGCCTTCAGGAATCCCAGGCCTCTGAGACCAGAGGGAAAGTCTGCAGCAAGGAAGAATTCTCCTCAATAGAGGAGGACCAAGTTAGGGAAATATTTAAACAAATTGGAGATGCACAAGTCCATGGCACCTGATGGGATGCACCCATGAGTGCTGAGGGAGCTGGTTGCTGTCATTGTGAGATCACTCTCAATTACCTTTGAACGATCAGGGGAGGTTCCTGAGGACTGGAAGAAAGCAAATGACACTCCAGTCTTCAAGAAGGGCAAGAAGGAGGATCTGGGGAACTACAGGCTAGTCAGCCTCACCTCTCTTCCAGGGAAGATGATGGAGAAAATAATCCTGGAAGCCATTTCCAAAGAAGGTGTTGGTAGGGATCAGCATGGATTTAGGAACGGGAAATCATGCCTGACCAGTATGATAAGCCTTCTACAACGAGTCAGCTAGCTTGGTGGACGAGGAGAGCAGCAGATGCTGTTTATCTTGACTTTAGCAAGGCTTTTGACACTATCTCCCATAACATCCTCATAGACAAGCTGACAAAATACATGTTAGATAAGTGGACAGTGAGGTGAACTGAAAACTGGCTGAACTGCCAGGCCCAGACAATTGTGATCAGAAGCATAAAGTCTAGCTGGAGGCCAGCCTCTTAGTGGTGTCCCCTGGGGTTGATCCTCGGGCCAATACTGTTTAACAACTTCATTAATGACCTGGATGATGTAACAGAGTGTACCCTCAGCAAGTTTGCAAATCATACAGAACTGCGGTTGATAGACCAGATGGCTGATGTGCCGTTCAGAGGGGCCTCGACAGTCTGGAGAAATGGGCAGACAGGAACCTCATGCGGTCCAACAAAGGGAAATGCCAAGTCCTGCCCCTGGGGAGGGATAACGTGATGCACCAGTACAGGCTAGGGGCTGACTGGATGGAAAGCAGGTTTGCAGAGAAGGACATGAGGGTCCTGGTGAAAAACAAGCTGAATGTGAGCCAGTAATGTGCCCTTGCAGTAAAGGAGACCAATGGTATCATGAACTGCATTAGGAACAGTGTTGACAGGAGGTTGAGGGAGGTGATCCTTTCTCCCTGCTCAGCACTGGTGAGGCCGCACCTGGAGTACTGGGTCTAGGTCTGGGCTCTCCGGTACAACAAAGACATAGACATACTGTAGCAAGTTCAGCAAAGAGCCACTGCAGTGATGAAGGGATCGGAGCGTGTCCCCATAGGAGGAGATTCTGAGAGAGCTGGGTTTGTTTAGCATGGAAAAGAGAAGGCTCAGGGGGGATCTTATCAATGTGTCTAAATACCTGATGGAAGGACGTATTGAAGATGGAGCCAAACTCTTCTCAGTGGTGCCCAGTGACAGTACAAGAGGGAATGGGTGCAAACTGAAACATAGGAAATTTCATTTAAACTTAAGAAAACTCTTTTTTGCCGTGAGGGTGGTCAAACACTGGACCAGGTTGCGCAGAGAGGTTGTGGAGTCTCCATCCTTGGAGATATTAAAAACCTGACTGGACAATGTCCTGAGCAACTTGCTCTGGTTGATCCTGCTTTGAGCAGGGGTTGGGAGGGGGGTTGGACTAGACAGTCTCCAGAGAACCCTTCCAACCTCAACTACTCTTCTGTGGTTCTGTGATTATACTTGAAGTCACCGTGGCAGAAGGTGTCATTTGTAGTATCAAAACCAGCTTTGCTAGCTACAAGGACAGCTGAGGCTCTATGTCTTAAAATATTAATCCAACTTTATTATCGTTCGGTCCACAGAAAGGATATAAAACTTAGTATTTGCAAGGATTATACTGGATTGTAAATAGGAAATTTCTTTTTAATATTTAACACAGCATGCAAAACGTGCAATAAATGTTTTAGGAAGGAATTTAAACTTCCAGGAAGATCAACCTCAACTTTGCAACTGATAAGATGTTAAACCAGGGGGGGGATCCCAGACACCAAACTGAGAAGGATGCGGGAATTGATAGAACTATACAAACAGATGAAGGGACTTGCAGGGGGAAGGGGAAGCAGGAAGAAACAAAGAGATAGACAGAAAGGGGGATAAAATGGGCCGGTCATGGGTAAAATGGGGCCGGTCAGTATGGTTGTCTGGCTGAGCCCTGCAGTCTGTCCGATTTTCTTCTAATTTTCTTTTAAAATAATTTCTTAACCATTGCTCTGCTTAATCTCACTCTCTGTCCCCTGTGTATGCGTGCTGCAAGGAACAGGTACCAGCTGTGGGTGAGATCTGTATGCGTGTGAGTGAAATTTGGTACCAGCTACTGAACTCAGACTGTGGGTTGAAGGCACCATGGGGCCTGTGATGTCAGCTACGGGAGTGAGTGAGGGCCCTGGCATCAGTAATTGGAGGGGCCATAGCTCTCTGAATGATCATCATAGAATCATCATATGGTTTCAGTTGGAAGGGACCTTTAAAGGCCCAACTCCCCTGCCATGGGCAAGTATGCCTTTCAGCTGATACAGCTGGTCCCTTACAATTGCAGTGTCTGCCAATGGAAAGTCACCGTTCTCACAGTCGTGGTCCTCTGACTCAGGGGACCAGGCAGCCCAAGGTCTACCAGTATTATTAAAGGCTGAGGGAAAACAAGCATTGAATGCCTCTGCTTTTTCTTCCTCCCTATTAGTCAGGTGATCATCTTCAACAGGTATCGGTCCAATGTTTTCTTTAGACGTCCTCTTGCTATTATGGTACTTTAAAAAGCCTTTCTTGTTGTCTGACACAACCCTGGCCAGTTTTAACTCTAGCTCAGCTTTGGTCTTTCGTGTCTTCTCCCTGCCTATACGAACCACAGCTCTGCAATCTTCCTGCAAAGCCTGACTTTGCTTCCAAGGATCATGCAATTTTTTTTTTCCCTCTTGAGCTCCTCGAGGAGTTCCCTGTTCAGCCAAGCTGGTCTTCTGCCCCACTTGCTTGACTTACAACACACTGGAATCGCCTTCTCCTGTGCTTCTAACGGGTGGTTCTTAAAAACCAACCAGCACTCATGGACTCCTAAGCCCTCAAAGGCAGATTCCCGGGGGACTCTGCTAAGTAGCTCCCTGAGTAGCTTAAAGTTTGCTCTCTTGAAATCCAAGGTAGCAACTCTGCTGTCCTTATTCCTCATTACACTGAAGATTTTAGTTTCAACCTTTTCGTGATCGCTGTGGCCAAGACAGTCACCTACCATCACATCTCCCACGAGTCCTTCTCTGTTCACGAACAACAAGTCTAGGAGGGCATCTTTCCTAGTTGGCTCACAGAGTACTTGTGACAAGAAGTTATCATCTCCCACAAACTTCAGGAATTTCCCAGACTTGCTCGTCTCAGCAGTCTGGTATTCCAGCTGGGGAGCTGGAATCTCCCATAAGTAACAAGGGTTGCCGATCCAGAGCTTTCTCCTAACTGCCTATAGAATAACTCATCAGTGTTATCATCCTGGCTGGGCAGTAGACACCCACTACAGCATCTCCTTTGTTTTCCATCCCCTAATCCTCGCACAGGGGCTCTCTGTCACATCATTTCTAACTGTAAGGGCTGTACAGTCAAACCTCTCCCTTACATATAGTGCAACTCCTCCACCTCACCTGCCCAGCCTTTCCTTCCTGAACAGCCTGTAGCCCTTCATCCCAGCACTGCAATCGAGGGACTCATTCCACCAAGTCTCACTAATACCAATGATATCGTAGCTCTGGGAACCGACCAGCGCTTCCAGTTCATCCCGTTTGCTTCTCATACTGCGTGTGCTGCTGTACAAGCATTTCAGATACGCTCCTGAGCCCTAAATCAAAATGTACCCTCTTTCAGTTTAAAACCGTTGCCCCTTGTCCTGTCACTACAGCCTGCGATAAAAAGTCTCTCTCTCTCTGCCCCTTTTATATATTGCAAGGCTTCAATAAGGTCTCCCCGGAGCCTTCTCTTCTCCAGGCTGAACAACCCCAACTCTCTCCGCCTTTCCTCATAGGAAAGATGTTCCAGCCCTCTGATGATTCTTGTGACCCTCCTCTGGACCCACTGTAACAGAACTAGATGCCCCAGAGCTGGGTGTAGTACTCCAGGTGGGGACTTGTGAGAGTGGAGTAGAGGGGGAGAACCCCCTCCCTTAACACGCTGGCCACACTTCCTTTGATGCAGCCCAGGATGCGATTGGCTTTCTGGTCTGCAAGCACACATTGCCAGCTCATGTCAAATTTTTCATCCACCAGTATCCCCAAGTCCTTCTCTGCAGGGCTGCTCTCAATCTATCCGCCCCTCTGTCTTTACTGATACTGGGGATTGCCCTGACCCAGGTGCAGGACCCTGCACTTGGCCTTGTTGAACCTCATAAGGTTCACACGGGCC